>VSTD030004217.1:0-10412 GCA_008808055.3 Sporobolus alterniflorus
GCATCGATATTGATGTGTTCCTGGAACCACTCATGGAAGGTATGGAAAAACTCTGAAATGAAGGGGTGCATATGTGGGACCAGTATCAGCAGGAGTATTTCACATTGTATGAAATCATATTTGTTTGCATCCATGAGGCTCTCATGGGCTTTACAGTATCAGGGCAGACTAAAGGGAAGAGTAGCACATGTCCTGTTTGTGTAGATGGAACTGCATCAGTGTACCTTCCATCATCCAGAAAATTGGTGTACATGCAACATCGGTGGTTCTTGCCGAGAAAACTTAAGTACTGCAAGATGAAAAGCCATTTTGACAACACTGTTGAGAAAGATAGTGCCCCAAAATAGTATACTGGAAAACTTGTATTTGAAATGGTGAAGAACATTGAAATTGTATTTGGAAAGGGAACTGTAAAGGGACAAAAGAGAAAGAAAACTCTAACTCAGACTGACATACCTTTCAAGAAGTAATTAATTTTTTTTAAGTGCCTTCCATACTGAAAGGATCTTCAAACTTGCCATAGCATTGATTTGATGCATGTAATAAAGAATGTATTTGATAGCATCATTGGAACATTGCTGGACATGCTGAGGAAGACAAAGGATGAACTGAAATCATGCATAGAGCTAGTATAGTTTGAATTGAGACTAGAGCTTCACCCTATTTTAAGACCTAATGGGAAACATTTCCTACCCCTAGCTAGCTACACACTGATAGTTGAAGAGAAAAGGGCATTCTATCAATGCCTACGTGGGGTGCGAGTACCAACAGGTTTCTCGTCCAACATCAGTAAACTAGTCTCAATGAATGACTTGCCTATGTTTGGCTATAATTATCATGATTGCCATGTGATGATGATGGTTTTTCTCACCATCGCAATACGGGGCAACAAACCGGTGCATATGAAAGTACTCATCACACACTTGTATTACTTTTTCAATATAGTTTCACAGAAAATGATTGATCGTAAAGAGTCGGACGATCTAAGAGCATACATGATTGAGACTATGTGCATGCTTGAGATGTGCTTTCTTCCTTTTTTGTGATACGCAACAGCACCTAATAATACATCTCGTGGACCAGATATTCACATTAGGCCCACTATACTTACAGAGTATGTTTCTGTACGAGCGGTACTTGACAGTTTTGAAATTCTATGTGCGGAATCATGCTTACCCGGATGATTCTATTATGGAAGGTTACACAACAGAAGAAGTGGTCGAGTGTTGCGCAGATTATGTAAAAGATGGAAAAAGGATAGGCTTGCCGATACCACAACATGAGGATAGACTGAGAGGAAGAATGAGTCGGAAAAGTTTTATCGATAGAGATTACAATTCAGTAAGTGAGACACATTTCAGTGTACTACAACAGCTCAAGATTGTTGTGCCGTACATCGAGGAACACTTGTTCGAGCTTTGTAGAGATAACATAGGCCGCACAGAAGTAAGGATCATGAAAGAGCACCGACGTGTTTTCACCACATGGTTGATGGATATAGAGATACCTACAGAAGATATGACGATGAAGATGTTGGCTTCTCACCCATCAAGATGTGTAGCATCATGACAAGCATATGATATTAATGGGTACACTTGTTACACTAAAAAAAACAAGAAGAGTGCTGCCCAAAATAGCGGTATCCGCATTGAGGCTATTGATCCATAAGGACTAAAAACCACATACTATGGGTACATACAAGACATATGAGAATTCAATTACCGCTTGAGAATATGAATACCCGTCTTTAGGTGCCAATGGGTAAAACACCCGAATGGTGTGAACGTAGACAACTATAGGCTCACAATGGTTGACTTCAAAAATGTAGGTCACCAAGATGATTCATGGGTGCTTGCTGACCGTGTCACACAGGTTTTTTATGTACTCAATCCAAAAACTGGGAAACACATTGTTGTTTCTGGAAAACAAAAAATTGTTGGAGTTGAGAACGTGGAAGATAATGACGAGGGCGTCAATCAGTTTGAAGAGATGTCACTGTTCACCAATCCAATGAACATCAAGTGCATAGAGAAAGACTATGACAAGTATCTTTTGCTCTATATACGAAAAGGTGGCAAAGGAAAATTTGCATGATTTATCTGTATGAAAAAATATGTATATTAATGTTGATATTTATGTGTATGAAATTAAATTAAAGTTATTTTGTCTCATATCACCTATCAATATATAATATTTATGCAGATCTCAATATATAATATTATGGAAATTTTGCATAATTTATCTATATGAAAAATATGTAAAGGAATATAAATTAAAAATAATATTCAAATATATAATACTTTATTAGCATGATCATTCAAAAAAAATAAAAATATTTAAATTTATAATACTTAATCACAAATCCTTTATAACTATATAGGAGAAACACACTAGTGAATTCTGTTGATATGCAAGTGGTACACATCACCTGCCACATCACCACTACAAAATACAAAATTTTAAAATGATAGATACAAGACATTTTAAAATCCTGCATCATTGCGTGGGGTTATCAAATAGTATTATAATAAGGTATTGAAATATTTATACATATAAATTATAAATAATATAATAAAGAAAAATAATTTTTTATGCCGGTCCACTTAAACAGCCGCCACAAAAAATAGCCGGTAATAGTTCATACTAGCTACTTAAGTGGGCCGCTACAAAAAATCGTAATATTGGTGTCGGCCCACTTAAGAGGTCGATACCAAACATCACGCCCATTTTTGGTATTAGCCGATTTAACCTAGCTGATACCAATAATGAATTTTTGGTATTGGCTGATAAGCCCACCATTAATGGTATCAGCTATTGTTACCAGTCAATACCAATAATAAAACCTAGGTGTTACGATAAATCATTTTTTTTGTAGTGGGAGCTGAGATTCCATTCCAACGGTTGCGACCTTGAGTGACATGGCTTGTTTAAAATGTATTAATTACAGTTTACTGGCCGAGAACACTTGTAATCTGCTTTTGCCATGGTCATGAAATGTTGAGTAGCTTGCACCAAACTGATCTGCATTTTTTAGCCCGGTCGACTTAGACAGGTCAAAATTCCAATACTACCGAGCATGGAAGATTTAAAGCACTTAAAGAAAGTCGTCTTGGTCAATCTTGGACATCCCTTTACATGTGCTCTACCTAGAGAAATGTACAAGAAAAAAAAGCATGTGGTTCCTAAAGTAAACGACTTTCTTTTAGGCGGTGGTTTGTTGTGGGGTTTTGCCGGTAATCGATGGACATCTTATATTTAGGTCATAACTGTATACTCTTGGCATAAAAACGTTGAGACATTTTATCAAGAAAATGCTTTGAGGCAAAGGTTTATAGTCACGTGTCCCTGGTGTAAACCTTAGTTAAAGCAACCAGGGACGGAGCTATGTAGAGGTCAAACTGGGTTCTGCCCCCTGGTTGGCTTATTTCTTCAGTTAATAAACAGTAACAGACATGTTTAGATGATTGGCTCTGCCTTGATGTTGGCTCTAGCTCGGCTAGTGAAAGCAACTGACTATCTTCTGAATTCCTCCTCAAAGAAGTACCAAGTTTCAAGCTCCCTTTCGAATGCAGGAATTTCACATGAATCACGTATGAATTTTACAGGAATCAGTTCAATTTCACAGGAAAAACGCAGGAAACAGGAAAAAATCCCGCATTCCAAAGGGAGCCTTAGTCTGTAACTAATTTTCACAGTTTGTGACCTGACCTCAGAATTCTGATTTGGTAATCTAATGGTGGTTTCTTTTATTTCTTAAATCATTTACTTATGAAACATTATGTTTGCACTTAGAAAATGCTATATATCAATTTAAGTGGTGGAGATGTATATAGTTGCCCAGTTTTGCCACTTGGAATTACTAGCAATTTGTTTAACAATGTGGTAGACTATATTGATCTAGTTTAGAAGCAAGAATATCATAGTACGTATATTTCCTTAGGGAACAAATAATACTATGGTATTCATTTTTTGAGGGATGAGAAAATATGTTCTCATGATAAGCACACGTAGCTTGATATGTGTGCAACTTTCCTGATTCTTCTTTATTTATTTTATTAATTATGTCATTTGGAGTCAATCAACATTCCAAATATAACATGGACGAGATGTAGAAAATATGGAAATGATAGCTAATCAATACGTATAATATTTGTCTTGCTGAACTAAAATCTGCTGAAAAGTGTGTATTTTTAGTTTTAATATATATATATATATACATATATAGGATCCTTTTGATGCAAATGAAAAAGTTTAGCTCTCAACACCATCCTGTGTTCATGCTATTGGTTGGAGTATAAGAGAAAATAGGTGGTGTTGCCATTTTGGCAGCCATTGCCAAAGGCCTATTTGGCAGAGCCAAATGGCTACGACTATTGGAGATAAAAGACAATGATCGTCACACATCTCAAAACAAAGCTGCCTACTCGCTTACACGAAAGAGACATCCTACAAATCTGCACAGATCAACTTTTTTTGCAAAGCCAGCTATATATGCCAGTTTTTACTTATTTAGTCCACCTGCTGCGTGTGAATAAGCAAACTTTGGTTCAAATGATACAGGAGCTTATTATTTTTCATGAGTGCCTATGTAGACATTCTGACATAGAGGGCGATACCGATCATTACTACTGGTAATAAGTTTATACAGACGCCTGACCTAACCAAAAAGATCAACGAAAAATCCTAGGTTACATGTTAGTACTTTTCCATGGACCGGACGCGTGGTTCATGCAATCATCTATATATCTTGGCACATCTCATCCGTCAAAGTCGCGTTTGTGGAATTTGGAATCGGCCCCATCGTTGACGCTTCCGGCACCACCAATCTCTTGACGTAAACTCTGTTGCTGAAATCGATGATCTACTGCGAACGGCGACCACGCCCATGGAGTGGGGTTGTTGGTGTGCGTCGTCTCGCAGGGACTGGGTTTAGCGGCCGTCTCTTGTGGCGGAAGAAGCGTCGCCGAAGGATCGGAGGGCGATTCCGTTAATTACTGATCGACGTTGAGGTCTCCGCGGATGGCAGCGTCAGCGCAGCATCAGCCACGACCTTCGCCACGGCGTCCTTGACCGGCTGCTCCTCCCACTTGGCGCCAAACGACGACTGCGAGACATCAAGTAAGACAAGGGCACACACATGAGAACAGACGTTCGTCGTTGCTTAATAAACAATACAAGGAGCTAGCTAACAGTAATATTAATTAATCAACATTCGCAGCTATCGTTCTCGTTGAGTGGTCAAGTATTTCTACTCATGCATATGCAGCAGTCCAAGCCCCGGACAGTAGCATTATACACGTATTGGATCAAAATTGGCAAGCCACGCACGCAAGAGGGGCCACGTGCCTGCGACAAGCTTGTCCAAACTATAGAGATTTTTCCCCCTAGCATTGTGACAAGGTTGGAGTCTACGGTGACCCAAGGATTTTTACTTTTCATAGAATCTTAGCGGAAACTGAGGATCGACGCAAGATCCTCTGACCTTAATTATTAGTTCGGTTACTGCACTGTTTACCTAGGTTAGAGCTAGCTCTAGCTTACTATCTTCATCTTTCCTTACTTCAAGGAGATGCTTATATGGTGGTTGTGACATCAGATGGTTAATGGTTCACTAATACTACTATAGGTATATAAAAGAACAGTGTGCTCCGCTAAGATGTTCATTTAATTTACTTAGAAATACAGATAGTGGAATTTAGAATACCTTGATTTGCATCGTCAAGACAGCTCGTGGAGAAGAATTCGTTTGAGTTTGAGGCGATCCAACGCTGCCGCCGCTTGTGTTCATGGACACCAGGTTGACGTCATCCCCTGCCTGGTCTTTCAGGCACTGCAGCGTCCGAAGCGCCACGTCCGTCATGTTGCACCGCGACCTGACCACGATCTTTAGCGTGCAGAGATCACGCGGTTCGATCTCTGCCCGGTACTCCACCTTCGCCGCTCGGGTTATCTCGATCTGCACCTTCTCGCCAGAGTCGGCTCCGGCGCGTTTGCCGGCGTCGCTTCTGCAGCGGTGGGCCAGCCGCCGTGACTCGAGCGACTTGTTCTTCTCCTCGAGCTGGGACGCCTTTGACTCCAGAGATCTTATGTACTCCCTTGCTCTGATCAGGATCGACGTCTTGTCCTTTTGTCGTAAGGTAAAAATGGTGGGGGTTTGTAATCAGCACATGCACGATCAAACAGAGAATCCACGCATATCCGAAAACTAAAACGTACTTTGGCGCCAGGTGGTAAGACAGTCTTGAGAGCCTGGAAACTGTCGTTGAGCTTCTCCCGTCGCTTTCGCTCGGAGATCATGTGATGGAGCTGGTTCACGGACGGCGGCGGCGGCGCCACCGCCTGCTGGTAGTAGTACTGCTGGCCGTACCTCGCCGACGCAGCCGCGTTCATCTTGGACAGCACCGACATGGCCGTCTTGAACATCCTCTGGCCGCACGCGCCCGGCTTCGGCTGCCTCCTCGGGCCCAGGTGCTGCACGAAGCTCTTGAACGCGCCGGTCTGCCTGCCGGCCGCCGGTGACTCCTGCGCCGTTGCCGCAGACGCGTCGTGATGGCCCGGCGCCGCTGGTGTTGGCACGTGAACATTGATGTAGGGCACAACGGGTTGTGACGGCACGTGCGAGGAGACCTCAGGGAACTGGCCACCGGCAGTGGCCCCCGCCGGCGTGCCCAAGATTTGCGCAGAGCTCTCGGGGCTGCAGGTGAGGGAGCCGGAGCGCAGCGAGAGCGAGAACGACGACGATGAGGTGGGGAAGTTGCTGGTGTGGTGCTGATCGAGGAGGCCGTCCACCATGGTGGGGTGCTGCTGTTGAATGTCAAGGGCTCCATCGTACGCTAACTTGTCGTCCATGATCATGTGCATGCTGATCTGCATATGTACCGAACCGTTAACGAATGTTACCACTCTACTCTGGTAATATTAATTATGCGCGCATTCACTCTTTCACTATGATTTTTGCATAGTTCAGTAAACTGATGATCAGTTTTTTTGGAATGAATTGGCTGCATGAGTAGTTGGGCGATTGTCTTCTCCTCCGAATTACCTTAAAAAAATGAATGAATTGGCTGATTGGTTGATTAACGCTTTATTACCTGGTTCAAGTGGTGCTGAATCTGTGAGCTGATGAGCAGCTCCGCTTCCTCCTCGTGCTGCAGCTCAGTAGGGGTGTAGCTGTGCGTTCGAAAATAGAGTAACAGATATCAGCAAGATGGAAACAAGAGCAATTAAACTGCAGCCAAAACAAGAACCACCCGTCTGATGATCGGCGATCATATACACCATGTGTTAAGTCCTCGTACCTGGCAGCGTAGCCGCACATGAAGCCGTTGTTGCTGGCGGCGTTGGCTGTGGCGTAGCCATGGAACCAGCTGCTATCCATGGCGATCAATCCACCGCTTCTATAGTCTCAGCTGGCTGTTTTAAGGATCAATCAACAAGTCTAGATTACTCTCGGAGAGGTTAGTATGAGTTGATTATAGAGAGCAGTAGCTTAGTGCTTGCTCTGGGTTGCTTGGTAAGGCGGCCGAGAGGATCGATAATACTACTGGATGTACCCGATGGTGATAGAAAGAGCGCAGTGGATTGGACGCGTATTTGTAGTGGCGGATCGGTGATAGTAAGCAATATCTCTGGTGGCTAGGGTGTGCGAACCTTGGCTCACGTGCAGGTTTTAGAGTGAGAAAAATGGGTCAATTCGAAGATGGGGCGATGGAACTTGGAATTCCAACATTTCTGCGCGCTAGATGCTTGGGTCATTATGTCATGTGGTGAAGGTACATACATATACAAGCAACTTGGCATTGTTATTAATTACTCCATCTGTTGCTGACTTTTGATCATTCATTTTATTAAAATTATTAATTCTAATATACAAAATTATAAGTCATATTTTAAAATTCTTTAGTGATAAATTAAATCATAACAAAATATATGATAATATTTATTTTTTTGAATAAAATTAATGATGAAATATAACTAAGGCTCCAACAAGCACTAACTAAGGCTTTGTTTGGATCCTCTGAGTTTTTAAAAACTGATTTTTAGAAGCTGTAAGGGCCTCCAAACATGCCAGTTTTTATTTCAGTTTTCAGAATCGAGACACCCAATTTTTAAAAACTCATTAGCTGATCATACCTATCTAAAACAATCTTTTACCTTGTAAAAGACCCACTAACATTTACAACTTGAAATTGATTACATAGATTGTCATATAATTTTTAGAAATTAGTCTTCAAACACACCCAATTTTTAGAAACAGGTCTCTAAGCATCCTCACCCAACTTTTATCTAAAAACCAGTTTTTATAAGCTACTGCTAAAAACCAGATTTTATAAAAACTCAATGTATCCAAGCATGACCTAATTTGTTAAATTCGTGCATGCAATCAGATGATGGGCTTGTTGTGTCCACATGCTCATCATCCAATGCAATTAATGCACCGGGAAAAGACACTATATAGCAGCAGCCCACGTTTAAGTGGATCATTTCAGCTCCTAGTATGTACGCACATGGACACGGATTTTCGTTGAGAGGAACTGTACATGTGGCCGCGCAAAGAAAGAGGAAATTTTCAGGACAATGGAGATGGAATGAAGCTAACTACGGGAAACAATATTCCAAGTTTACAGTCAAATGCATTGACGAAACAACTGACACCAGCTAGCGCAAATGAAATCAAAATGATAAGCTATCTAGTAACCAGAGACGATGTGGATCCATCAGCGGGACTAGTCTTCGTTTCGCTAACCTGTGCAAATTTACTAGGCTACACCCAGCAAAGGCCAAGCCAAGGGTTCACACGTCAGCACGCGCTCCCATTCGGTAGCAGGTGGAAGGAGTGACCACTACTAGTCCGGTGGCTGTCCCCTGCGCAGAAAGTTCCTTGATGCTTCCATCTATCCACAGATCGGTCGGTCGCGTAATCATCACGAATCCCGAGATAGACGGCGGGCCGACGTCGCCTCCATTATTGGAACGGTGACAGTAGCCTGCTTTTTCCGAGCTTCCGAGCGGATTCCTCGCATGGAGACGGTCAAAGTGCACGGGCTCCGATCCGGCCAAAACGGTGCGGTACGGTGACGACCTGACTCCGGCACCACGCATCGAAGCAGTAGGGCTGAGCGGCTTGGCTCAGCATCGTCTAGTTATGTTAGCATAGGGATTTAGCTTGGAAGCAACCGACTCAAATGGTTGCGGCACTAGATCTACAGCGCTGGTGATCGGCCGTACATTAAGACCAACATTCTCTCCATGTGCACAGACACATCATATTCCACTCATTTCCGATCAAAAGGATGCTAGATCGATCTAAAGGTGTCGCCGATCATCTGCTTCTACGACTCTAACACCAGTCACGACTTCGATCCCCGGATAGTGTCGATGGCACCATGAAGGAAGGAGAGACCTACAACAGTGACAACTTCTCCAAGCCACCCTGCTATTGCCCCTGCTTGGACTATGCCGATGATCGAGGACCTCACACTAGGACACGGTAACACATTTAATTTTCTTGTAAAAGTACTCAGACTAATTCCTAGCGATGGTCATGCTCTTCAGCTAGCCCTCTCTTGCTCGCCGTCGGCTGGCCTCCTTGGCCATGGCTGTCTAGTGCCTTCTCGCCGCTGGCTTCTCCGGTCACGACGCCCACCTGCTTCTCCTCTCCTCTCTTCCTTCTCTGTTCTTCCCTGCCTTCGCTGTGGTTTGGCTCTCTTTGGGGCTCTCGCCACTGACCGGACCCGGTCATGGCGTCCACCTGCTAGCCCTTTCCTGCTCGCCGGTTGTTCACCGTCGGTTGGTCTGGCCTCCTTGACCATTGCTGTCTAGTGCCTTCTCGCCACTGGCTACTCCAGTCACGGCGTCTACCTGTAGCTCCTCTCCTCTCTCCCCTCTCTGTTCTTCCCTGCCTTCATTGTGGTTTGACCCTCTTTGTTCTCCTGTGTGCCTTGGTGCTCTGACTTTGCCCTCTGCCTTTGTTCAGCATGGACCCTGCAATTCTGGACCTCTCCCCGGGGGTTCGATTGGAAATGTCTGGGAAGCCTTTGGTTCTTCGGTAAACTTTTCTCCGGGGCAGGGACTGAAAGAGTTCTTCGTAGTCGTTTCGGTGGGACGATGCAAGCTCAGGCTCTATGAAGCATCGGTGGCACAGATTCTGCAGTAAGTTCTTGGAGGTAATGCTTCTTCTTTGAATGTGCTGCAGTTGATTGATCGTGTTTATCATTTTTCGGTCGCTTCCAAGCTAGTGGGATGTTGGAATCGACCGTCGGCTCTTTTGCCGATCAATCGTCGGCTCTTTTGTCGATCAACCGTCGGAGACGAACACCTGCGAGAAGATCACGTAGCAATGGAATTGGAGAGTTGGTTTGCGCTGCGAACGACTTAGCAGCCTTTTCTGTTTTCTCTCCCTTTTATTATGC
>VSTD030004218.1:0-10410 GCA_008808055.3 Sporobolus alterniflorus
CTGCTGTTTTAACTGGTTAAATTAAGTGAGTTTCAGGGTTGATTGCCTATTCACCCCCCCCCTCTAGTCAACTTTCATTCATCTTCGCCATGCACGCCAACCTATCTCCACAGGCACACGCTTTACCCATTGATCACTTTCTGTAGCTTGTGCCCATGTGTCATTGTCCCCATCGATATGGAAAGGCTTCAATGGATGCCAAGACTCGACAAGTGATGAGTGATGCGCACGTTTAATTGAGATTCTACGTGAGGTTCAAATTTCTCAAATGTTTGTTCATCTTTCATGGATCGGGTTACCTCTGGCACGAGTTACCCTCACCGACATGTGGGCCATGGTCCCGCATGTCAGTGACCCCACATCAGAGGACGGGGTGTAAGAGGATCGTTCAAACTAGCAAAATCAACCGAGGGACATAGCACATTCACGTTCCCTAGTAGCTAGGCACACAATTTGCTACTGCGACCACTAAATGAACGGATGTCAGAGGGCAGTTTCACGGTGTTGTTAGTGAAAGCGAGTGCGCAGGGTAATTGATGATATACAGCTTCGAGGACAGAACATAGGTCAAGTGTTGGTATGAACGCGTTGAAAATTGTTGCATCCTCCTTCCTTTTTCTCTTCCAATCGTCATGGTAGTGTGAACGTAAATGCAAGCCGGCCAATGCGGCATCCAATTTGCACATTCTGTCTCCCCTACTGACCAGTTTGTGCAACCCATTATAAAACAGATTTTCGCTATACAATACAAAAGTGTAAAATAGATATGGATTGTCATATACACGCTAAGTTGGTGTTAGCCTAAGCCACTACTAAAATCACAATCCAAACTCAAATAGCTTGAGAAAGGTCGGATCATGTCAAAATTCCTCCAATGACATTCTTGGGACCTTGAGGTAGGTTGGATGATCAGGTCACGCCTAAGAAAGCTAGCTCTTGATACAGTGCCGTTATGCAAAATACATGAAAAAGAGTGTCAGGAACCGAAAGGAAAATTGAGACTGATCAGATAATGATCGATGGATCCACTTCCTTATTTTTCTTCCATTGACCGGTTCATCTTCACCGTGCACACCAACCGATCTCCATGGGCACACGCTTTACCCATCGATCATTCTCTATCGCTTGTGCCCACGTGTCGCTGTCCTCGTTGATACAAGAAGGCTTCAACGCACGCTGGGACTCGGCAAGTGAACACATTTAATTGTGATTCTATGCGAGGTTCAAATTTGTCAAATGATTGTTCACCGTTCATGGACCGGGTGACCTCTAACGCGAGTTAACATCACTGACGTGTGGTCCATGGACTCGCATGTCAGTGACCCTACGTCAGAGGGTGGGGCGTGAGAGGATCGTTCAAACTAGCAAAATCAACCGAGGGACAGAACACCTTCCCATTCCCTATCAGTGTGGCACGTAGTTTGCTACTGTATCCACTAAATGACTGGATGTCAGAGGACAGTTTTGCGGTGCTGGCAGTGAAAGCAGATGTGTAGGGTAATTGACAATATATGATTGCGAGCACACGTCAAGTGTTGGTATGAAAATGTTGAAAATTGTTGCACCGTCCTTCTTTTTTCTCTTTCCAATCGGGTGGTGTGAACGTAAATGCAAGTCGGTCATGCGGTATTCAAATTGCACATTCGGTCTCCCCCTGTTGACCGATTTGTGCTACCTATTGTAAAATTAATTTTTGCTATATAGTACAAAAGTGTAAAATAGACATTAATTTCATATACATGCTAAGTTGGAGTCAGCCTAAGCCACTACAAAAATCACAATCGAAACTCAAATGGCTTGAGAAAGGTCGAATCATATCAAAATTCCTCCGGTGACATTCTCGGGACCCTAAGGTAGGTCAGATGATCAGGTCAAGCCTAAGAAAGCTAGCTCTCAATAGGATGGCATTATGCAGAATACATGAAAAAGAGTGTCAGGCATGATAGGGAAAGTAGAGACCGATAAGATAACGTTCGATAGATTTGCGTCCTTATCTTCCTTCCATCGATCAGTCCATCTTCGTTGTGCACGCCAACTGATCTCGATAGGCACACGCTTTACCCATTGATCATTCTCTATCGCTTGTGCTCATGTGTCACTGTCCCTGTCCATACAAAAATGCTTCAACAGACTTGGCAAGCGACGACTAACATACACATTTAATTGGGATTCTAAGTGAGGTTATCAATTGTTTTTTCATTGTTCTTGAACCGGGTGACCTCTGACAGAGTTACCCTCACTAATGTGTGGGCTATGCACCTACATGTCAGTGACCTACGTCAGAGGGCAGCAGGTTAGAGGGTGCTTCCATTGTTTAAACTAGAAAAGTCAACCGAGCGACAGAGCACCATGTCATTCTCTAGCAGCGTGGACTGCGTACACTAAATGACCGGACGTAAGAGGGTAGTTTTGCAGTGCTGACAGTGAAATTAAATGGGTCAGAAGGCAGTTTCACGAAATTGGCAGTGAAATTAAATGGGTCAGCGGGCAGTAGTTTCACGGTACTGACAGTAAAATTAAATGGGTCAGAGGACAGTAGTTTTACGGTACTAGCAGTGAAATTAATTGTCAAACGGCAGTTTGGCGGTGCTGCAGTGAAATTAAGTGGGTGCTCAGGATAACTCACGACGTACGGTTGCGAGGACAGCCGTACGACAGCGCTTTCGTCCGTTGCGTTGGGCCAGAGTCAGCAGCAGCCAGGCCACCAACCAACCTCGGGAGCATATCCCATCGCTCTACCGCCGCCGCGCCCTACAAATAGAGGGAGTAGCCGAGTACTGAACCAACACACAAACACTCACTTCTCCCATTGGCATTTGGAGAAGACAAGGCGAGAGGAGAGGAGAAGCAGGACGAGAGGAAGACATCGCCGCCGTTCGAGCCATGGCTCTGCTCACCGACCTCGTCAACCTTGACCTGTCGGGCTGCTCCACCGACAAGATCATCGCCGAGTACATGTGGTGGGATTCTCGCTTTCACTGGCCACCTCTCGTTCTTGTGCATCGGTGGTTCTCTACCATGGCGTTCCATGTTATGCGCTTGTATCGTCGTCTCTATGCCGTTCTTTGGGAATCTTATTTTGGTAAGCGACTACTCGGCTGTCCATCTGGGGACGAACGATTCACTGGGGGCTAAACGGTTTAGTGCTGTTGTAGAAGAAAGGGAATTATATATGTGACGACATTTAGATGCTCACATGCAAGCAGATTTTAGGAAGACTAACATGAACCACATCCAGTTAAGTCCGTTCGTGCATCATTTCCTTTTGAAGACTGCAAATTTATCTTCCTATTTCTTCCATTTTTTGGAAATTGTACCTAGCGACCCCCTCACATTCAAATTTCCCTTTGTCGGAATCTCGGATTTGAGCTTGTCGCGACGTCGGTGGTGGAGCCGGAGGCGGTGAGAGGCGGCGGTGGCACCCCATTATCGAGGTTAGAATTTGCTTGGGGTGGCGGCAACGATGAGCTCCGGCGAACAAGTCTAACTATAAAAGGTTTTCGGGGGACTGGCGTAGGGTGGTGGTGGTGCTGAGTGGTGATGACGCAGCCTTGGCCATGGGTGGCCAACGGTGGGGCTGAAGGAGGAACTATGGAGGAGAGGAGGAGGCAATGGAGGGTGCGGAGCCGACGGGGAGAGGAGGAGCCGGCCAGAGCGCTGGGGTCACGCAATAATCCAACTTTTTTTTGTTTGCCCCGTCAAAAGAATGCGGCTTTTAGGAAGTGTACTAATCCACCCGGGCGTACGTGCTAATCACACCGTGTCTCATATGCATGCAGGGTTGGTGGTACTGGGATGGATGTGAGGAGCAAAGCCAGGGTACGGTATACCTTTCCATTTCTGTCGGTACCATGATAAAGTGATAACCATGAATGAACCCGGGCTTATCTTTACTGATCCTCCTTAACACTTCCTCTGAATAAGACGTGGGACTCAAGTGTCCATAGCTTCTAAAGTTCCTTCTTGTCGACATGAAAACACGCGGCTTTATCAAAACGCAGAATTACACACGCCAATCAAACTTTTTTTTTTTGTCGAGTTCGAGTGCTTTAATTTACAACTCATGTTGCTTGCTCACGTGGATCGTCAGACGTTGTCCGGGCCTGTTGATGACCCGAGCAAGCTTCCCAAGTGGAACTTCGACGGATCCAGCACCGGCCAAGCCACCGGTGACGACAGTGAAGTCATCCTTTGGTACCATGCTCTCTTCGCGAGCCCACTTTCTCCGTTGCACCTGACGTGTGTGCTTGCTTGCTTGTTTTGTGTGCATTTATTAACCTTGTTTTAATTACTACTGCGCGTCAAAGTCCCCAGGCCATCTTCAGGGACCCGTTCAGGAAGGGGAAGAACATCCTGGTAATAACTAACAGTCCCCGATTCATTATTAATTATTTGTAAAGCTGCTAACTGGCATGAATTTTGTTCGTGGATACTACTTCCGAGACTCACGAATAATCTGACAGAGAGAGAGGGCTGTGCGTAGGTTATGTGCGATTGCTATGCACCGAACGGGGAACCGATTCCGAGCAACAAGCGACACGGCGCGGCCAAGATATTCAGCCACCCTGATGTCAAGGCGGAAGAACCATGGTCAGTAATTTCATCATATATACTGAACAGCTGTCTGTCTCAACTTTCGATTCAGTAGCAGTAGTAACTTTTTTTTGGTGCCTACAACAAACAGGTTTGGGATTGAGCAGGAGTACACCCTCCTCCAAAAGGACACCAGCTGGCCACTCGGGTGGCCACTAGGTGGATACCCAGGCCCTCAGGTAAATGCAGGATCTCAATTACTAGCTCACACTCTAGTAGTAGTATATATGTCGTCGTCGCAAATCATACCGACAGATTGAACTCGGTAAAACTGTATGACAGGGGCCGTACTACTGCGCCGTCGGAGCGGACAAAATCTACGGCCGGGACGTCGTCGACGCGCACTACAAGGCCTGCCTCTACGCCGGCATCAACATCAGCGGGGTCAACGGAGAAGTCATGCCAGGGCAGGTAAGACTACTGTACTTTCACTGCAGAATATAACTTGCTGATACGATCGAGGCCGCTGCTTCGACGATTTCCGCTGATTTTTTTTCTCGCTTGAACAGTGGGAGTTCCAGGTTGGCCCTTCCGTCGGGGTCTCGGCCGGCGACGAGATCTGGGTGGCGCGCTACATTCTTGAGGTGAGCCGCTGCCTTGTCCTTCTTGCGATGTGTCGGGTTGCAAGTGTGTAACGCTGATAATACACCGCCTTGCTGCTAACGAGACGTGCGTGCGTACGTTTTTCTTTCCCTGTTGGTTGGTGGCAGAGGATCACTGAGGTTGCCGGTGTCGTCGTCTCCTTCGACCCCAAGCCCATCCCGGTGACCATTTCGTTCCTTGCCGCAAATGTTTCTGGTTTGAATAACGTTGCCGTCTTGCATTGCTCTGCTCTTGTGACATCCGTACATGTGCATGTGTGACTGCAGGGAGACTGGAACGGCGCTGGTGCGCACACTAACTACAGGTACGAAAAAAAAGTCGTACCGTACGTGCAGTTGCGACCTTATTAATTGCTTGCACGTAACGTGAGTTGCTAACATGCTTCTTCGGTTCAGCACCAAGTCGACCAGGGGCAAGGGCGGGTACGAGATGATCAAGAAGGCGATCGAGAAGCTGGGCATGCGGCACCGGGAGCACATCGCCGCGTACGGGGAGGGCAACGAGCGCCGCCTCACGGGCCGCCACGAGACCGCCGACATCAACACTTTCACCTGGGTACGTACGTGACCACCACGACGAGATATCGTATCAGCGACTTCGATTTGTCAAACAACATTCCAGACGAGACGTACGTACAGCAGGCAGCAATCATGCAATATATAATGCAACAACGACGACCCCTCACTTTTGTTGCTCGATCAGGGTGTGGCGAGCCGCGGGGCGTCGGTGCGAGTCGGCCGTGACACCGAGAAGGAAGGCAAAGGTGAGGAGGCCGGCACAGGCGGACGAAATTCTTGCGTGCGTGCCGTTTAATTTCCAAGATTCTGACGCGGGACATCTGTGGTTTTGATCTCAGGCTACTTCGAGGATCGGAGGCCGGCATCCAACATGGACCCGTACCTCGTGACCGGGCTGATCGCGGAGACCACCATCCTCTGGGAGCCCAACCACCCCAGCGGGAACGGCGTCGTCGTCGCTCCTTGATTCTCTCGTCCCTTTGTGTTCCGTTCGTGCGAGCCGTGTTGCAGCAGAGCCTCTGCGTGTGTCGCGCAGATGCCGAATAAGTCCGACATGTCATTGGGGGATTTGGAAACTTTGTTGCTTATATTAAGGACAATAATAACTGCAGTGTGCTCATTCATTCTCGCGTCTCGTTTTCTTGCGTGCGTGGGTTTCTTTGTGTCACAAGGAACAGTGCACGCGTCAGCAATTCAGAACGACCAACCGGTGGTCTCAATGCTTAAACGTTCCCTGCACTAGCTAGCCGCTGCAAGGCGTAACTCATGATCCGAGGGCAGGGTCGCATAGGCTATAACTGTAAACAGAGAAACTAACACAAAACACATGGCCACAGATGTCGCAGAGTAAGACTGGTGTGCCATACGGAGTATATGCTAAAAAAGAAGGGGCTATTAGTCCCGAAAAACGGGGCTATTACGTTTTTACCCCTGATTTCAATTGTGATTTTACCTCTCGAATTTCAACTTTGTGATCTTACCCCTATTTTTTTCCAAACCAACCGAAATTTTACCCCGTTATGGGTTAGTAAAATATTTTGTAAAAAGATAGAAATGCCCATGCAATTTTACCCCTACCTGCAGTCTCTGTTTATGATTTTACCCTTGAAATTTATGTTAAAAGATTGTAGATTTTTAGATATAAATATTAACCAGATATTTTTATATTTTTTAAATACTATTGAAATTCAAAATATTTGGAACACTATTTTAATATTTCCATCCGTAGCATTTTTCCATCATGAGTACAACTAGCAATTTAGTTAGGCAACCATAGCAGGCGCACTTCTAAGTTGCATGCTTCTCCTTCCACGCTCTAGAAAAACGCTATGCATGTCAAGAGCGGGCCTGACTGCTGCCCCGTCACTGACACATGGGCTTGAGTCTGTGTGCGAGTAACCCAAAGTCAGGGCAGTACATCAGTGGATCCGGTTCTACATGTCAGAGGGATGAGGCACTACACGGTGACCCTAGACACATGAGAAGTGCCAGCCTCCGAAACTTGCGTTAGAGTATCTCGTTCGAAGAAGTGATAGTAGGGATGCAATGGATATTTGTGGGTCAATCATATAATTCATTTATTCTATAGTTTTTTTAAGATGGTGGGATAATTTTTGGACCCACTCAACCCAAAATTGGAGAAACTTGCATCCCAAAGTGCCGGGGAAACCGCCAAATGAGCTCTTGGTTGAGACGATGAGATCTAGTCTCAGCCAAGGACCATGGATTACAAAATCGTCAAAAATCGATCGGTTTTCGTGAAAATCAACAACTCGGTTCATCGAAAATCGGTCGGTTTAATTATTATTATTTTGAAATTTGAGAAATTTTAAAATAAAAAGTTCTAAAACAAATAGAGTGTATTTCAATATTTTGGTCAAAACCGAATTAAAAAATTCAAAGTAATGTATCCTACAAAATTCATTAAAGTACAAAATAATGTAAAATTGCAAAAAAAATCGCTTGGTTTTCTCAAAAACCGTTCAGTTTCTCAGTTCCCCTCTCCACCGGTTTTTGACTGAGTGACTGACCTGTAGATATTTTCGGACCTGAGATTCACTTTGGAGATGCATGCGAAGCACGGCAGCCAGTTTGCTAAAAGACAAGCACGGCAAAAAAAAATCCAGGAAGCGAAATCCCAACAGGCCAGACGTGAATGCTTTGAACTTGTGCCGGCTATCTTTGCTGCCCAGGGTTTAAAATTTTGGTCAAATTTGTCGAAATTGGTCGGGATCGTCTGAGATTAAAAATCGGTGATTTTTTAATTTAAAATTTGATTTTTTTTAAACAGAAACACTTTTAGAAAAAAATATGTAAAAAAACTAGAGTGAATTCTAAGAAGACTGGTGAAAAAAGTTTTTCAAATCTCGACCGTTTGGTACATTTAAATTTAAATATCGTCAAATTTGTACAAATGGGCATCAAATTTTGATTTTCCCCCAAAATTCACTAAATATAAGAAACAAATATGATAAAAAAACTAGATTAAATTTGAAGACCTTTGGTGAAAACAGTATTCCAAATTTCTAATATTTGCATAGTTAAAGTTTAATTTGTTTTAAACTTCAATAACATCTACTATTCCACCGAATTTTGGACAAATTGGACTGAATTTTGGCCAATTTGGTTCGATTAATCGGTAACTTTGGCCGATTTTTAATTTTTTGAATTTTTTACTGTGCAAAACATCCTCCACTCGAAATTCAGCCGAATTTTACTAGATTTTACCGAATTTTACCGATTTTTGTGAAATTCGACGTAACGTTGGGTCCGATTTTTCTGCTATGATCGAATTTTCAAACATTGGTGCTACCTCGGGAGCCTGCGCTGAGCCGACTGCCTCAGGAGCATGCGCTCTAAAACCGAACTCTACAACTGACTCCGAAAAACTAGTTGATAATTCTGCATGATACTGCGGGATTTTAAAATATTTTATATCTATATGAATTCTCATGTTGATTCCAATTTAAAATAAAAGATAATCAAATTTAAAATGATAATATTATTGTACTCAAATAGAATTATAAAATAATAAAATAAACTTAAGTGCATCCTTTCGACACAGAGAGTGATCACAACTCATAATATAACTCATTAATATGCATGTACATAACTCTTGATTTGTTATAAATATAAACATATACAAGTTAATTTAAAAATTCTATAAAACATATGTAAGAGAGATTTTGTTTTGTTCATCTTATTGCGTAGAACACAATGGTAAAAACAGAATTTAAAAAGCTGCTCAGTTTTCAACAAAACCGTTTGATTTTCGGTTTTTTCCTTCAAATTTTAAAAATAATTTTTACACCAATTTTTGAGTGATTTTATAGATATTCACAATTTTCGCTAAAACGCTCCGATCCAAATTTTTTTACGTGGGATCGATTTTTCAATCCCTGCCAAACTACACCCCATCGAGTACAATCGCCACCAGCAGAACTCCCCACGAGGCATCATCCGCTCTGCCACCCGAGGCGGTGCTAACGCCCTACCCCGTCGCAACGCCCGCTCGCCGGAGCACCCGCGCGACGCGCCACCTCGACAACCTCTGCCTATCGCAGCGATGAAGGGGATCGAGCAACAACGGTTCTGGATAGAAGAGAAATAGGAGGGAAGTTTGTCTTTTTTTCATATACTGAGACATTTTTTCTTTTGTTTTAAATAAAAAATCTAAACTTAACTGACGGAGTAGAAACCATGGGCAAACGGAGAGTTCGTTTTTAAAAAGCAAGAGTAAATTCACAAAGTTTAAATATCAGGAGTAAAATCACAATTGGAATCGAAACCTAAACTAGGTAAAAACACAATAATCCCCAAAAAGAAACATCGATATATTACTAGAGGAAACACGCTCCCAATTACATCACGGTGACCAGATTATTGCCGTATGCTGTGCGAGCGGCCGAATCTGCAGGCAATAAAACGAGTCTGATACATACATTTTATTCAGAGGTGAGATGTAACAGAAAAAAAAGAAGCTATCAAACACGAGGCTGGAATGGAAGTTTGCGCAAGCGCCTCAACACATCTAAAACGGCTCTCTTCCAAAATTTATGTGATCACGGTGGGGGCTGAGCGGCCACTGTACTCTTGCATCTTCGAGAGCTTGAGTGCCACATCAACCTGATTAAACAAAGGTCAACAACAGCGCCCTGAATAAAAGAACACAATATAGTCACCTGTGTATACAGGGATATCTTACCAGCGGGGCAAGGGCATCCTTTGATTCCCTCCCAATCTTGGAGGGATCCTTCTCGTACTGCTCAATGTAGACACGGATTGTGGCACCAACAGAACCAGTCCCAGAGAGGCGGAATACCTAGAATGCCAAGAGACAATGTTAGTTCACCAGCATTTGTTGCAACCAGCATGATTGGACCTGAAAAATATCCAACTGACTATGATATATGAAAGATTGTATTGCAAAATCAGTGGTTACATGTGGACTAGAGTTTTATGATGCTTCTTTTGCTATGGTTCAGAAATACTCCCTCCATCCCAAATGTTTGTCATCCTTTAGTTCATTTCTGTACTAAAGAACGACAAGTATTTGGGGATGGAGGGAGTAATATAGAGGATATATGGAAGAAAATTCTAAAGATAGCACAAGTTTATTGACTCTGCGTACCAGTCTTGAACCATCACCGAAGAGGTACCGGATACCCTGGTGCTTGGAGACAGATCCGTCAACAGG
>VSTD030004219.1:0-10410 GCA_008808055.3 Sporobolus alterniflorus
GGGTAGTCAACCATGTTTATTTGAAAACACAACCACAAACACATCACTAATCCTCAACAATAACAATTCCAAAAAGGAAATACATAAACTGTACAAAGCAAATAGTAGTAATGAAAAAGTGAAAACAGAACCGTTCCCAAAGGATTCTGTCCTAGAGTTGAACACCAACAAGTTGGGCAACTCTCCCTGCTTTATAACCATTACTCGTACGACTATGTCCGCTAAACGGTTTAGATGTTACGGAATTTTGACGATCGACGTCGCTGCTAAATTTTGTTTCTGGACAGAACAACGGCAAATGGATCTTCAATTTCCAGTCTCAGATTAGCCAAAACTCTGAAAGCCCTGAATACCATTTCGGTAGACAACTCTCTCATATTTATGATGGTCCATTAAATGGTTGCAAACGTTAGCGATTTGTGAGTTACGGTAGTCGGAAACTCGACCGGTTGCTGAATCAGCATTTCTGGCAGATTGCACCTTCCGGTATAAATCAGGTTTTTGGTGAAATTTCACCATGATCTCCCCATAAACTTTGTATATGAAAAATATCACCAACGAACTCAGCTTTCTGCTGGTTACTCATACAATCTGTTTCAACATATGGTTTGGTCGCTATAGAATTTTGAAATCAGGTACCAGTTCTGGGCAGATTGGGTATACAAGTGCTTGATCAGGATTTTTTGCCACAAGATGAGTGAAACTCATTGGGGTTTGAATACCAGTTCTGAAGGTAACTAGCTCAGCTTTTCGACACCTACTCAAACACATGTTTTCGATAACCGCAGCAACGGTTATGGCAGTTTCAGCACAGCTCATGTGAGGAGTCCAGCGGGTCGCTGAAAATCCGATTAGCGAAAGGTCTTGAGGGCCTGCCACGGGTTCGGACAATGAAGATCATATCTTTTAATCTTGGTTATTAAATTTTTTATTAGGCAACTTGATGATGTAACTCATCCTAATCATCCTACTAAAAATAAAAAAAATGATCCACTATTGCGAATCGTTCAGATACGATGGCACAACACTCTCAAACATCGTCGCTAATGATTTAACGCATGTTAGTATACCTGTATAAAAATAGACAAATCATCCCCAACATATGGGCATTTCACATCATCCCTGGGCATTTCACATCATCCCCATCACATGGGCATTTTACTTCATCCCCAACACATGGACATTTCACATCAATGTCCTACAACTAAGCACAAACAACCAAATAATCTCATAAACAGAAAAGAAGGCATACGCAAGTCCTAATAGTTCTACCAAAGCCACAAATAACCAAATAAGGTCATAAACAACAAAAGAAGGTTAACACACCAAAAATCACCGCATGCATTCATTGATGTAATTCCGGAGAGGTATATGAAAAAATATGTTAGCTTGCCACCTTAAGAAACTATTGTAGCCCTTATATGGGCTAAGTGATCCTCACCAGCAAAGCGTAGTTGTGATTTTTAGGTACTTAGTGTGTTACCTCAAGATTGCTCCAATAACCAACTGTGACAGAACCACCTTGGGGAAGGGATTCATCAACCAGGATCATCTTGAGCGATTCTTGGTGAAGCGAGAACACAATCAACACGCATGAGTACAATACCATACATTGAAGTTCAAGTATAAGTTATTACAAATTAGGTTCATGTTTTAAGTATACAAAAGGGGTTCAAAGCCAAAAGATGCTTCAAAAGATATCTCAGAGTTTGCGGAAGTAATTTCTCTCAGGTTCAGTACATTCTCTTTGCCCTAGAAGAGAATGTCATCCATCATCGCTCTAAGCCTGAGGATCCTAGTACGGTGCCCAACCCTCATCAGTTTGGACCTTCCACTGACAACCCTCGTTGGCATTGTCGGAATGAGGATGCAGCTCCTCACCTGCACATAGGACACAACAAGAGCAAAGCTTGAGCGACTATGCTCAGCAAGACTTATCCATGGTGATCAAAAGACCACCACTAGACATGCAATGACTTTAAGCAAGGCTAAAGGACTCATAAGCCTAATAGCACCTATCATGTACTATGAAGCAGGTTATTAGCCATCTTAAGTTGATTAACATAAGAGGGTTTGCATTCTAGTCTAAACATGCAAATGTATCATAGCAATATTGATTAACATAAGCAATGACTACAAAGTAGTAATTTCCATCCATATGGTTATCATCACAATATTATGAAGTTGATAAATCTACGTTTAGGTGTGGCGAACAAGCCATCACCTATATATGAGGGTGTCACGGAGATTCGAATCAATAGTCAACCTTGCAAGGGTATAAACCTGACAACACGACACACACAGGCCAGGAGGGAACCATGAGTGGCAACAGTTCACGACGCGGTCAAAGTGTCAGGCCGGGTCCAACCTCACCCTAGTGCTGTCTTCCACGTGTATGCCTCGGCGGACACACCGTGAGTTGCCCAAACACTATCCCATTGTACATCCGTGAAGCGAGGAACAGTATCATCTAACTCATCGACACACGGAGCTACTCAATTTGGGGATTCCATATGTCCCATATGTGTCAGTACATAATCAAATGCTTATTCATTTGGACCCAACCGACGTAGACCTTAATTCACATAGGTGGAGGCTACCACCTTGGAGCTTCAAATTTACAATCCAAACCACTCTCATCCTTCCCATCCAGTATTCTCCCTTTCCCCTAACTGTCCCACCCGGTCTTCAATTATGCCAACATTATCGATCATCTTGCTAAATCCACATAGGACCTTCATCGATAGAAAGGGCCCTATCACGAGCAGATTCCAACCACTCGTCTTCTATCAATAGCCTACACAACTAAGCATAGCATACTATCGTTATCTTTCTTTCATAGGAGTAAACAAAGTGGATTAGCAAGGGTGTTCTTAGTGCAACTAGGGTTTCATTAAACTCATATACTTAAGTGCACAATCATTGCATAATGTAAATATTATAAAGCAAAATCATATTCAGGGAGGATGTAAGGTGCTAGCCTTGGTCGAGGGAGAGAGGAAAGTTTGCTTCGGTGAAGCTTGACATGCTCTCCAATTCAACGGGGTCAGAACCTATGTCATATGATGCATGAAGTTAAGAAAAGGTAACAAAGATAAGGAATGTAAGAGCGACACGACTCACATGCTTTAAGGCTTAAAGATTTATCTCTTTCATTTCCTTCATTAACTCATGTTAACTAAGTACACTTAACAACATAGCTTAAGGGGGTTTGGTTCTTCCTAACACTACTCATGACCAATCATGAGGTGATCTTATGCTTTAGGATCAGCACTAAGTGTTCATGGTGAAACCTTGTTATGTTCTTTAAAAGAAACCTTAATTACATAAGGTTACAATTAAACAAGGGCAAACGTGGAAATTTCCATGGTCATAACTCATGAACAGGGGATTCTAACCATTTTTCTATGTTTGGATAGCTTAGAACTAATTTTGGGAATTTTTTTCATAATTTTTTGAATTAAGGATAATTAATTATGACTTAAATAATTAATTAACAAGGATTAAATAATTAAATCTATAATTAATAATGAAATAAAAATCATTTTATAATTTCATTTCATTAATTAGGTTTGAATTCAAATTATGAAATTAAATTTATAATTTTATCAAATATAATCAAGTTTCTATGAATTTCAGAATTATGAACATGATTTGAATTTGAATTGAAACAAATTGAATTGAAATTGTGAAATGGAACAATTCATTTAGGCTGCCACTACAGGGTCTCGGTCCAGCCGCTTTGGATGTGGACCAACCCACTTAGGCCTTTCGGCCCATGAGACTGAAACAGGGGACTTAATCCCCTTCCTCTCGCCAGCACTTCACTGACAAAATCCGGCTGGTCGGTGGCGGCTCGTCGAGCAAGGTGCTACTGGTGATTAAGCCTGGTCCAAGGGGAGTTGATTGGTGGCGGTTGGGCAGAAGGGGTTGACCGAGGAGGGCGGTGAACTGAGTGGCGGGTGGGACCTCGATGGTGGCATGAACCAATGGTCACCAGCGGTGGCCTTCGTGTCGCAGAGGAACGAGGTGCCTCAGGGAAGCTGGTGAATTGGCTAGCTCGGCCGAAGGACGACGGAGCAGGGCGGTCGACGGTGAGTCGTGCGGAAGGATACGACGCCCGGCTTCGATGGCCGTTGGCTTGAATGAGGAACTACTGCTGGAGGACGAGGTCATCGAGGCAGGCCTTTTCCCCGGCTTGGACATCAACGATGAAAGGTGGTGGTGGCCAGCGACGACGAGTAGAGACAGCGGGCAGAGGAGCGGAGAGAGATGCGTGAGCAGAGCGGCGCACGAGGAAATGAAATGGGAAAGGGAAGCTCTGCCCACGCGCATGGTGATAAAGCGAGGGGAATCCGGTGGGCGACGACAAGCCGCGTGGCCACGGTCTGAAAGCAGCGGCTTGGCGCGGTCGAATGGGCACAGACGAGCGGGCCCCACCCCATTTGCGAATTTTTCAAATATTCAAAAAAAATTCAAACTTGCAAATTCAAAACAGACACCTTCCATTGCTCCAAAAAATTTGAAACTTTGTATGAGGCTAGATTTGTATAGTTTGAGCATCTTTCTCAATTGGGTCGACTTCCAATTCCCAACAGAATTCATGCTATAATGTTTGGAACAGATTAAGATTTGAATCTTCTATGAATTTTAAAGGGGTTCAAACCTTGTGGGAAAATCTGAGAAATTCTCCAAAATTCTAACTTGACTTGGTCTTCCCATCTGTGTATTTAGTTGTGTACACTTGTATGCAAGAAATTTGAGTTTCTGTACAAGTGTCAAATGGCTTGGTTTGAATAAAAGAAAAAAGTTTGAATTTGAAATTCAAACTCACAACATTTATAACAGAAACCAAACATACCAGGATTTCATTCAAGCTTCTGAATTACATAGTGAGTTACTATTTAAATATTGTAGCTGCTACAGTGACACTAGGGGTGTCACAACCTCCATGGTCATGACTTAGAATCCCGTGGTGGTACCCACCAAATAGCCCCCGAGGCTACGGTTGAGCTAAAAGCTCAGGAGGAGGCTAAGTTCCATATTTACTATTTTGGTTTCCGCCGATGACTTATGAAGCCCCCGAATCCATCCGGGTTGTCAGAAATATGTGTGGCATGCGCACGGACTCTGTCCTCTGGTGTTTTGATAACCCGGAGGGGCTAAACTGACTGGGTACCCGCCTAGTTGGCGTGGTTTCCACATTCAAGAACTGGCTAATGGTCTGAGACTGGGCATCGTGGTGCTGAGTCAGGATTTGAGTGGAGTCACTATGCGCGGGTGTGAGCCAGCAGGGGCAAACATGCCTCTCTATAGGACCAGACATGGGCAGATGCCCCCACGGTGTAAATCTGTGCCAGGTGGTTTCACGTGTCGTTCCCGAGTATTCCCTATCGTGAGAACCCGGATGGCTAGATGCCAGCTCACATGAAAGGGCGTGAAGGAAACCTCTTAGTCGGGACTCAGATACAAAGCTTGAGGATGTCAGGTCCCCTCGACAGGGTCCTGGGTAGCACCAACTGTTGGCCACCCTTTCTGTCGCTTTGTCCCTCGCTATGTTTGCTCTGGGCGGCGCTGACCTGACTGGCATGTTTTGACTTGGGACCCTAAGCTCTGGCAAGCCTACAACAATCGTTTGGCCCATTTTGGATAGAATTGCCGTATCCCGCGTTGTAGAGGCCACAACGTGTGAGGAGTCTGGGAGGCTTGTAGGCGTTTATAGCGCCCTTTACTGCGTTTTGCAAGGGTATGTTGCCTCGTCTTCTCGACTGTGACACCACAGGACTACGAGAATGAGCGATTGCCCTTGTTCACCCTTACGCCCCCTCGCATAATCAGTTGTCGCCTTTCCATCTTCCTCCGCGCGCCTGAAAAAGGAGAGAAAAGAAAACAGAAATGAAGGTCAAGCCGTTGATTTCTTGGAGTTGGTACGTCCCAGACCGAATCACTTCGGCCACCAAGTATGGCCCCTCCCATGACGGGGCCAACTTGTGCTTACCTTTCTTCGTCTGGACTCAATGAAGGACCAAGCCACCTACCTGGAAGGCCCAGGCGTGAACCCTCTAGGTGAGATATCATCAGAGCGTTTGCTGGTACCTTGCCGACCTCACGATAATGATGTCCGTTGATTCTTCAAGCAAGTCGACACCATCCTGACATGCTTGCTCTGCCTCGACCGACTGATAGGATTCGACCCTAGGGGATCCATACTGCAGTTCAGATTTAGTTGATTTGTTGGGTGTTGTTCACAGGCTCCAGAGTACCGTAGGGCCCTCGACGATCTACTTCACAACTCTAGTGTTGACTCTGGCCTAGACATCTTGGCCCTGCTAGATGAGGATGTGGGGCTTCAGGCCATGTAGTATCAGGCGTTTTGCGTGCTTGACTTGCCCATTTGTGCTGGGGTGGGCGACTGCTACCCAGTCTATCCGGATGTTGTTGTCATCACAGAAATCTAGAAACTTCTAATCGTTGGTGCTGTTGTTAGTGATGATAGAGTTGGGGACCCCAAAGTGGAAGACAATGTCCTGGACAAAGCTCACCACTTTCTTAGAGCCGATTTTAGCCAAGGGCCTAGCCTTGATCCACTTAGTGAATTTGTTGACCATGACAAGTAGGTGGGTTAAGCCCCCGAGGGTTTTTTGAAGGATCCCACGAGGTTCATGCCCCACATGGTGAAATGCCATGTGATGGAGATGGTTTGGAGCTCTTGAGTGGGCACGTGGATCTGCCTTGCAAAGTATTGGAACCCTTTGCAAGACCTCACAATCTGAGCCACATCGTCGGCGGCCGTTGGCCAATAGAAACCTTGTCGGAAAGCATTTCCGACTATGCTCCTTGATGAAGCATAATGCCCACATATTTCCTCATAAATAATGAGAAGTAAAGCCTTACCTTCTTCAATGGGAATGCATCATT
Source organism: Sporobolus alterniflorus (assembly GCA_008808055.3). NCBI lineage: Eukaryota > Viridiplantae > Streptophyta > Magnoliopsida > Poales > Poaceae > Sporobolus > Sporobolus alterniflorus. The sequence continues at coordinate 6,919 of VSTD030004219.1, forward strand.
GAAGGATACCTGAAGTACTGCAGCGATACAACTCGTCATCGTGAATGAGGCACCCCTTGGCCCCGACGCGCCAAGTGTCGGGTCTCAATTTTGTCGTCTGGTATCGTTCCGAGCCGGAGATAATCGGAGATCGGCTTTCACCAATTCGGGTTAGAGTCGAACGGCTCGGTGATAGCCGCTACCTCCGACCCGGGCACCCAGGCTTGACCAGTTGGCCCTACCGGGGTCCCCGTGTCGCTACTCATAGTTAGTGCCTGAAGGATTGGAGAGGGCGACCAGATGGGGGTGAATGAGAGCCAATCAAAATTCCTCAAGGGAACTTGTCTTATATCCTGAAATTAACCCGATGTGCCTCTTTCCTACCTTGACTAAAACCTCATAGCTATCAAAAAGCTATTAGTCCTCGAAACCGGGTTAGGTAATTGGAAACAAAATGAAAACACTAATCAATGTGAGCAAAACCACGTGTGGGGCTTTGACAGCTAAAATCAAACAAATAAAGCAATTCACTATCTTTCACATAATTTACTGAACATCTTACGGGTGTGTCCGAGAAACCATTAGAACACAATGAGCACTAGAAAAACTCAAACCTTTTATCAAGAACATGACCAAATCAAACACGAGTTAGGACATAAGAAAATTTGATAACCATGGTCGGACGCGCTTTCACCGTGATTGAGAAGAACGAAGACAAGCGGCGCACGCAAGCTGAAACCTTGGGCGGAGAAAAATCTGAGTCGCAACACTGACGCGCTGAGGAAAAATTGTAGCTTGACCGGCAACCGGCAAAGTCACAAGCAGCACGCGCACGACTTGGGACGGTGACTAAAAATAAGCCACAGTAGACCTGCGAGCGGGAGATGAAAACTGGATGCCCAAATCGAAGACCAGCCGGGAAAATCACAAGAAAACACGGCGGCCAAAACGAATCTGCGCGGGACGAGGCAGACTCTGGGAGCAAAAATCACGAATCGCGCAGTTGAAACCCAAGGGAGAAAATTCTTGGCAGTAGAGACAAAACAGACCGGCCGAAGAGCTAGGCCCACGAGCAGGAAATTTGTGAAGGGGAAAAATGATACGTGCACCACATATGTCACACCAAATCGTGAGCAAGAACTGAATCCAGAAAAAAATGCTGCGGGGCTGACTCAAATCAAGAAGCTTAACACACGAAGCGGAGAGCCCAGCCAGAAAGATTTTCACTGGCGCACTCCATGGGCGAAACTCTGGTCAGCGACAGCTTACGAACCGAACGGAGTTAACCGGAACTGCCGCGAAACGAATAACTCAGGCAAGAAAGGGGCCGAGACCCGACCCGGATCTGACGGAGACTAGACATGCCACAGGAATGGCGAGCCAAACACTGAGCAGAACGGCAAAACGGAATGGAGAGACCGATGATTCTAAATTCGAGCAGCAGAACCAACTCTTCGGCGGGCATTTGGGCACACGACCAGGACGGTCACAGCTGGAAACGACCATATGGAAGAAGTTCAGATCTGGTGCAAGAACGAAAATCACACAACAAAATGTAAAAACAATTTTCCATTGAACTCATAAAAAATTCATACAATCGATCTACGTAGGTCACCATCCTCTCTTCCTCATTTGATTATTAGAGTCAAATTTGAGTTCTTGACACACTCTCTAATTCTAGGAAATGAAAATGAAACTAGAAGAAGTTACAAGGAGCTCCATCCCTCTAGGGTCCTATTTATAGACCAAAGCAAATAGACTAAGTGACTAAAATGCCCCTTAGGCCTAATACATGAAAAACGCCAAAGGTGCAGTAGAAGGATCTGATGCAGACTGTCGCATCGACCTGTCCATCTTTAGCTTAAACTAGATGCAACCTCTGTGATGGTGCCACGTGGGCACCCGTCGTCGCGTCTCCGCCGATCTTGAGGTCAGACTGGGAAACCGTAGCCCGACTTGCTTCCACGTAAAGCAAGCCACTAGATCTCGACACGTGTCCCACGCCATCGCCCTCCCGTCGGTTTTGTGACGCAACCAAAAAACCGTAGTCTGCTTGGTTTTGAGGCCTAAACCAAGAAATCATCACGGTGATTTTGAGGCACAAATCACCAAACAATATCTGTCAGTTTTGAGGCCCAAACCGGGAAACCATCCACCACCTTGGTTTTGAGGCTCAACCAAGAAACCCACCACCGGTTTTGAGGCCAAACCGGAAGAAACCGTCACCACTGGTTTTGAGGCCAAACCAAAGAAAACTATCGCAACTGGTTTTGAGGCCAAACTGGAGAAAACCGTCCTAGTGGTTTTAAGGCCAAACCACTAACAAATCGTCTAAGTGGTTTTGAGGCCAAACCACTGACAAACCGTCCCAGTGGTTTTGAGGCCAAACCACTAACAAACCGCCCTAGTGGTTTTGAGGCCAAACCACTGACAAACCATCGACCTTGGTTTTTCGGTTCAACCAAGAAACCCACGCTCTTCGTCTCCACATGCATGGTGCAGACCGCACACAGCGTCATTCGACCTCCCGATCATCCGACCACCAAGTACCTAACTTGTGTGATCATACTCGGTCCTCTACACCAGGTCTCCTACTCCTACCACGATCCTCATCGCTGCTCGCCATGCCGCACCTGCCACCTGCACACCATGAGACAAGTAAACACGATTCTCCACATGAACAAGGATAGAAGTAAAATAACCGAAATGTCTCGGATTCAAATTCAAACCTCAACATGTCAATGACTCATCACAATCAAACCAAGGAACTGACCACATGGTTTTTCAGTGCCAGACTATCTTCACCCAGCAGGGTCCCTAATGCAGGTGTGGGTTGTCTTCACCCGATGGGATCCCTAGTGCAAGTGTCGGGCTATCTTCGTCAAGTCGGATGGACGGCTCAACGAGGTCCTATACGAACATGCCTAGCGGGGGTTGTTCACGGCTAGCCCCGAGCTGGGCAATGACGTCAGCTTCCTGGTTGTCGTGTCAGAGGATATAATGCAGTTCAAATCCATCAAACTTCTCCTCAAGCTTTCTTACCTCCTGGCGGTATGCCACCATGCGAGAGTCGTGGCAATTTGACTCCCCCATGACCTGATTGATGATGAGCTCTGAGTCACCGCAGATGCAAAGCCGATGAACCCAGAGCTCGACGGCGATGCACAAGTCGTTGACGAGGGCAGCATATTCTACCATATTGTTTGTCACGCAGAAATGTAGCCGAATTACATAGATGAGTCAATCTCCCTTGGGGAAGATCACAACGACACCTCCCCTACCCCATTGAGGTTGAAGGAGCCATCAAAGTACATGCACCAGTGCTCCCGGGTCGTCGGGATAGGCGGCTGTTGTGTTTTAGTCCATTACGCTGTGAAGTCTGCCAATGTCTAGGACTTGATTGTCATTTGTAGTACATATGTTATGTAAAGCCCTATGAGCTTGAGGGCCCACTTGACAATCCTTCCCGTGGTGAGGCGGTTCCTGACAATTTCCCTGAGCCCATGTGACGTG
>VSTD030004220.1:0-10410 GCA_008808055.3 Sporobolus alterniflorus
ATCCTTGAGTGTTGGTCCAGTTGGGATTCTATAGATGGGATACCTGCAATTTTAAGCCCCAGGATGAAACCAATATGTGGAATCATGGCAACACTTTGTTACAGTACAGCTCTTCTATGAAAGTTGCATTAATTGAAATTTAATGAGTCTCCCTTTGTATTCCTCCTCTTTTTGAGACAGCATAGAAAATATGACGATAATGATTATCACATTGTAGGTATTCTATATCATAAGAACATATGCATTATAGGATGGTGGCAATGAACATAGAGGTCAAATTAACCGAGAAATTAACTGTCGTAGGAAGATTGACAAGAAATGGAAAATTTGAAACATCCATGACAATGAAGCAGCACATTTAGCAGCAAAATGAGAATTCAGAGACATACCATGCAACTGACATCCAGCTGGTTGGCAATAGATCACAACTTCTGAATGTCTTCAAATCTGGATATTTACTTGCAAGAATTGACACCTGATGCCCACATAAACAGTAAAGGATCAGCAAGCATGTTACTGTCACATTTTTTAGTTTTCATCTAAAATACAAAAATAACTTGCCTTATCTGTTAGCGGTTCTCTACTAAATGGTGGATCTGTCTCGAGATACTCATATATGGGATGAGTGGATGGAAAATGCCTTTCACCGTCATCTCTTTGAAAACTACCCTCCAATCGACACGAAGCTTCCAGGGACGAGCGTCTTAGATGGTCAACATCAGTCTCACTGCTACTTTCACTGCTAGTATCCATAGATTCTCCATCACTTTCCACCCAAGGATGCCTTAAGTAAGCGAGAAAGTTCACTAAGAAAAGGTTTTCAACTATAAAGTTGCAAGAGGTAAAGAAAAAACCATACTATGAAAGATATCTGAACAATCAATTTTTACTTCTTTAGCTCAACATATTTGGCATATTTTCATGGAACAACGTTGCACAACAGTAAATGATGAAGCCAGAAGGTCAACTAAACCACGGTTTTCTTGGAAATAAGTTAAAATCATGCCCCATTAAGATCTGACAAGCCAAGCTGCACTTTCCCAGAGGATTCATTCTGGAGTTGATACATCTTGTATCAAAAGATGAACCAATTAACAAACTGTGATTCATTTACTCTGCAACTTTAAATGTGTGACAATATAAATTCGCTCAAATGTCAAAGTTGTATCACATATTCAAGTATCAATAGACATTGCTGTTCCAAACTGATCAAGCTCTAATAATCAAAGTTAACATAAGAAACCAGATATAGTTGACGTGTGTGTGTGTATATATATCTATATTAGACATATGCTGAGCTCCCATGTAAGCTATGCAGACCCCGCTCACGCGCACACGCCCCGCCCGCGTCCCATTGCGTGTCCTCGTGTCAGACGAGCCTGGACCATTTCATTGATGGGCCCACACACCACTCCGTCCGACGGTAACGAGCCTCATATCATCAATCCACCAGCCAGTCCCATTCGAAGACCCTTCATTCGGCGGTCCCAAACCCTAGCACCGTTGCTGCCTACCACGATCCAAGATGAATCGCCGCCATACACCCAGCGCCACCGACGAGTCTCAACGCGGCTGCCCTTCTTCCAACCACGCCGTCGACGAGCTGCCCTTCTTCCAGCCAAGCCGCCAACAGATCCGGGATGAAATCGGCATCCCTAGCCGACGACACCTGCTCCATCGTGCGTCCTCGGGGTGGGCGCAGGTGGGTGCGGCGTCGAGGTAGAGGCCGCAACGGCATGCAAACGAAGTCGTGGTCAGTGCAGATTTCGGAATCCTCCTCATCGGCGGCGAGCGCGGTGCAGGGTGTGTCCATTGGCCAGGGCGTGGAACAGCGAGAGGAGCGGACCTCGGCGGTCATGCGAATCATGCGAATCTGGGAGGCAGGTGCGCGGCAATCCGATCTGTACCGCCTTCCCGGTCGTGCCACCGTCGTCCACCCCGATCTGTTCCGCGCCGCCCTCCTAGACGTCGTTGCTTCAGACCTTCGGCTCGACCCTGATCCAGTGGCGCCGCCCTCCCCAAGTGCGTCAATGACGGATCCTGCTCAGCACCGCCTCGCTGGAACTCCTCCTCAACCCCGATTTCATTTGCGCCCTGCAGAGCCAAGATTCTCGCGCCATGCACCTCAACAATATTACAACTGCAACCATTGTTCGTTACATAATAGTATTGCAATTGCAAATATTGTCTTATGATGCTTGCAATTGCAGCTTGTTTGATAATTGCAATCAAAGTGATTGCATCAATATATGCTTTCCCGCTACACGTCATTGGGGATCCAACAGGGATCCAACAGGGGCGGAGGAGGCACGGTCGGCTCCGTGATTCAACTGCAAATTCACCAAAAAAGCATGGATTTTTGTGATAGAAAACGGCGGCACTAGGGTTTGGTTGCAATCTGATATATTATAACTATTTCTCACAATGATTGTAATTCCAACTATGAGACATTGCAAATACTTGTTCCAATGCTTGTAATTCTAACTCTGAGATATTGTAACTATTTCTCGCAATGCTTGTAATTCCAACTCTGAGATATCGTAACTATTTGATGCAATGATTGTAATTCCAATTCTGAGACTAGTTAAATTCATTGTAAATGAGGTACTGTTACCGTTATAACCGACTGCTCAGATTGTTGTAACTGCGACGATTAATGGGCCAGATCCAAAAAAATCAGATCTGATATGATTCTTTTTTTCCGTGATTTTTTTTAACGCTGACGAGTCTGCTCAACTCCTATTCTCGCTCAGCATATGCTGAGAATAGTCACGCCGTATATATATATATATATAATACTAAAATGGGTGCGTCTGGTTTTCGAGATGGTCTACAGCATTTGTACAAGCAATAAGAGAAATGCAGCTCTGCAATACAACATCAAGGAAAGCTTCAGCACAAACTATAATGTTTCACCAACAATGCCATTTTTGGGTTTATTCCATTCGCCCATAAAATTACCAAAGGACGGAAAAGTTGAAGCAAACTGAAAGAAATAATCAGCGCAAAAAAAAAGAAGTTCATCTGAAACATGATCTTACCTGCTCCTTGCAGAAAGTCTTGATGGGTCTGCATACAGCTGTATGGCAGAAAGGTACGGCACGTAATACTGTATCACAGAATCACTACCATTCATCATAAGGGGGACGCCAGCTCCATAAAAGCTCCACTCCTTGAAAGAATCCCAGAGATCTCCAAGGCAGAAGTACAGTGGTGAATTCATAACATCACCGCTCCTCCACCCCCTCGTGCTCGTCTGCATGCATACAATCCTTCAGCATAAACAAACTCATACAGTGGAAACTAAGAAACAGAAAACTGCCTGGTTCTTCAACGAAATATTTCTATAACTCTTAGAACACTGACCATAACTCTCCTGAGCATCTAGATTCATTTTAGATACTAGGTGATTTTCCAGATCCAGATGCGGATAACCCTATGACCGGACCAAGAATATTGAGTGATTCAGACACCTGAATGCAAGGAGAAGGTAAGATCATGTTTCAGATGAACCTCTGCAAGATTTGGAACCAGAAGTCACTGGGGCATGAGTACTTAAGCAGCTAGATTTGGAATAAGTATACATGTCATTGCATAGTACAGCAATATTTGACCCTCAGACTAAAACAAACTCCTCCAACTGGCTGCTCCCAGAATCACTAGAAGCAAACATCTGCTACGGCAGAAGCTATTGCCAACTTACCCTGAGGTCCAAAAGATGAATCCAGAATTATCTACCTTGGCAACTGCGGCACAAGGACCTTAGCATGTCTAATATGCAGCAAGCAATGTTGTTAGGAACCAGAAGTTACTCAGCATACCTCTGCGTGAATTGTTGGAAATAAATGCATTAGGAGTGTAGATTGTGCACATGTGAGGCCGCTAATGAAAAATGAAAGTTCCTTCACAACCACAGCTCCCGAACTTTGCCCAGCCCTAATAACAAGCAGTGCATGAATAAGTCAAGCTACAAGCAGTACATGAATAAGTCACGCTATTACCAGTCGAAGTCTAACGACCAAAATACGCTTCACTACGTGTTTGTGACAGAAACGTCTCTTCGCACAGTCAGAACAAGCAGCGCACGCAACGAATAGAGTTCAATCGATTGTGGTAAAGTAACCAGGCGGACAAGTAGTCCACGAAACGGAACGGAATCTGAGGAAGCCTGTGACCTTGGGCAAGTACTGGACGGGCACGGAGGGCGTGGTGGAGCGGAGGAATCTCTCCAGATTCCCCACCTCGTCGACCGCCGGTGCGGGCGAGGGCGCGTCCGCCATTGCCTTCGTGGAAGGCTTGGACGGCAACGACGGGGCCTCCGGCCGCCTCTCCACCTCCTTGGCTGGGACGGCCGTCTCCGCCGCCACCTGACTCGGCGGCGGCAGGGGCCTCTGCCTCGCGGCCCTCGGCGTCACGGCCACGGCCGCAGGGGAGGCCGGCATCTGCCCCTGGGTCGCCGTCCCCTTGATCCGCTGCTGCATCTCCTCCTGCTGCTGGCGGCGGACGTGGGGCGGGCTGTAGAACCGGTCGACAGCGACGCCGCGGGACGAGGTCGGGCCGGCCATGGCGGGCGGACGGGAGGTGGGAGGGGGAGCCGACTTGCTAGAGTCTAGGACGGCGGGCGGAGGCAGCGAGGCAAGGGGCGGATGGGAGGGGGGTAGAGGTTTGGGCGGGGGGTGCTGCTGCTCCAGGGACGGCGGGATCTGGGCTGGAGTGGATGCGGGCGCCGTGGCGGGCGTGAGAAAGAGAGAGACAGAGCTCAGAACGGAAGGAGCGAGGGAAAGGGCAGCGGGCGAGTTGCGTTGCGTTTCGCTTCTGTCCTGCGCAGCGCTTGCGCCTCCCGCTTGGTCTGATTCCCTTTTCCACCTCCCCCCGTTTCCCCTCCTCCGGGCGGTTCGTGTGCGCGGCAACGGCATGGCAGGGCTCCGCTGCTACGTGCACCAAAAGGGAGCCTCACACGTGCCACGTTTCTTATTTCAGACTTCTCGGACCAGTGGTGTTCTGAACCAGAAAGTTTTTTTTTTGAGAAACTTAGAGTGTGCGAATTCTAGACAATATTGCTGTTTTGATCCATTCTAGTTTTTTAAAAACTAGTTTTTAAAATAGTTTTTAAAAACTAATTTCTAAAAAAATTTGAGCGAGAGTGTTTGGGTTGTTTTCTTAAAAACTGGGTTTTAAAGTAGTTTTTAAAAATTAATTTCTAAAAAATTGAGCGAGAGTGTTTGGGTTTTTAAAATTTTGAATCAACTATTAAAGGACAATTACTAAAAAATTGTGGGGTGTTTCAAAAACAGTTTCTAAAAACTGAGTGACAATTCATGTAATTATTCTTATGTTTTAAAGGGTAGTGGGTCGTTTGCTAGATAAAAGCTAGATTTAGCTAATTATAACCAACTAATAAGTTTTTTAAAAACTGGCACCTAGATTTTAGAAACTAGAAAAAATTAAACATTTGGGAGACTCGTAGTTTTTAAAAATCAGTTTCTTAAAAACTCAATAAATCTAAACAATACCTTAGTCACTTCAAAGACCTTTCCTCAACTGAAAGTATGGTACATTTGTGTCTCATATGAAGTTTTCTAGTTTTTTTTTGAGTTGATTGGGATTTCTATATATTGAACAACACAGGTTAGGTTGAATAGCAGTAGTAATTGAATATTGTCAGACAAGTTTGATAATGATCATGTGAATGAATAAAGGTTCCCCTTTTGGGGCATGTAATGTTTAGTCAGAATTAAATTGCTTATTGATAAATGGCCATTATAAAAAATGCAAGGCCCATTATCACTTAACTTTTCTTATCGGATACTAATTGGCATCCTTTGTAGCTTAAATAACACCAATTAGGTTGAACCAGCTTTGAAGCATGTTTGGAGGACATGTTTGACCTCGATCATACCGACAAAAAAGGTTAATGTGGACACATCTCATTTTGCCCTAAATATAAGATTGGAACTGAAACATCCAACAAAAATGATTCTTTTAAATTTCCAGCCTACAAATGAAGCCTAGGAAATTCAGTAGGATCGACCGATGGAGTGCTGCCATTATAAACATCACCTTACTTTTTTTTATAAAAAAATTGATACTGACTGGTATCCTTTTGTTTAGTATGTTGAAAGTACTCGCTATTATTTTGATGAAAGCAGTGACAAATATCATACTGGTTAGCATTGTACTTTCTCCACACAAGCTTAATTAGTTGACACTTTAAATACGTGGTCAGAGTTTAGATATCTATCTAGATGCACACACATATGCGTGCACGTTAACTACTTACCGTACAGCAACAAGCTGGACGATTACCGGTGCATGCCAACCTTTGAAGGCTCCCTATGCCCGGCCAAAGAAATGGTGCCGAGTCAAAGAAAAACCAAGCAGAGTTGAGAGACAATTTGTAAATTTGGCCGATTCACTGGTACTGCGAGTTGAGGATAAAGCCGGATAAGATTTCCCGTCCGAACGCTACAATTTCCATCGATGATTCACCACTGGCCCGCCCCATGGAAGCCCGGAGGCAAGTAGCCAAACTCACCCGGGGTCCAGCCACCCTATCCGGCCATCCGCACGACCCCGTCCAGCATCGGGCGGCGCAGGGAGACGCCGGATTTTCTACAGCAATCCGGGACGTGGCGATTATTCCCTGGGCAGCGACGCGCCTGCGACCGTGGGTCACCGTGAAAAGTGGGGCCGTTGTCCATTCGTGGTTTGACGTGTGGCACGCACGGAACCACACGATAGGGTCGGTGAGAGCGTGAGCACGCACGGAACCAGACGACACGCTGACGTGTGGATCGCCACTTTGACGGCTACAACTGGGCGTGCCACTGGGTACGGGCCCCACTAGACAGAAACATGTCAACTAGTAGTTCCTGCTGTTGGTCAACAACAAATTTGCATGGGCCTAATTAACATTACTAAGATCGGATGAATCTAAAAAATATACGAATGTAAACACTATATATTGTTTTAATTTTTAGATATATTTTGACCGCAGGAATTTTTTGGGAGGGCCCAGGGTCAGAGGAAGAAATGGCAGTGTAGGAATTTTTTTGGGCAACTCGGGTGTGTTTCAGAGTGTGGGGTAGGTAAGAAAAAAGGTGTCCATGCCCTATATAATTTTTTATGAAGTTTAAATCTGAAAATATCAAATTTTGACCATGAAGATTCTAGGATCGTACCATGCTCAATTCTAAAATAAATTTGACAGAATATTATAAATTGACCATGAAAATTCTAATCTTTAGGTAGAGAAATGACTCATGAATTTGAGAAACTTGTCTTGGATGAGCACAACTATCCTATATGGACTATGAATGTCAAAATAAGTTTACCACTCCGTGAGGTATACGAGCCAATACTTCCTCCTGAAGAGAGGATTATACCGTTACTTGAACCATTCAAATATAATGCTTTATATATAATAATGAATCATCTTCATATTGATTTAAAGTCAGAATATATGATGAAAGAATAACCAAATGTACTTTGGGCTACTCTTCAAACCCGTTATGAACAGCAGAAGACCGTGATTTTGCCTGAAGCTAAGACTCTAGGATTTTAAATCCATTAGAGAATATAACCATATTATTCATAAAATATATACAAAGTTATGATTTTGTGAGAAAGAACCTTCTGAAGCGGATAAGATTGAAAAGATACTTTAAACTATGCTTCCTTCAGATAGAATCTTGCAGCATCAATGTCATGCCAAGAATTAATAAACTTACTCAGATCTTGTTCATGATCTCCTCCAAGCAAAAAGTATGATGAGCTTACTTTGGGAAATCATCACCAACATTCTATTGGTTCTGCTCCCCTACCAGAGGTTCACCATACTGTGAAGGTTAATAAAAAGGATGATGGATCCAACAATCATCACAAGAAATTTTATAAATTTAAGAAAGACAAACATAATGACAAGAACATGAAGAACAGAGCCAAAAGTCAAGGGAAAGGCAAAGACAAGACATTTACATGTCATAAATGTGGTGGTCCAAACCATTTTACTAGAAAATGCTGCACCCCTAAACATTTGGTTGAATTATATCAAAAATCCTTAAAGGAGTCCAACAACAATAAAAGATCGTATGAAACCCACTTTAACGATATGACCAAGGAGGCTACAACATCGGAGACAATGCCTTTTGAACCTCGAAATGCCCAAGTTGATGGACAATGATGACATGGACATGGAGAACACAATCGTAAAATACAACTCCAACTATGTGTTTGGAGACCTCAAATAAGCTCATTTATCTCTTGGATAGATATTAGTTATCTGAGTCTATGTAATAATGATAATACTAAGAATTTGTGATACGTAATATTGGTACTGATTTATATTGCAATAGGTTATTGTAAGTAATACCATAGTAATAATAAGATATGTATGTGTGACTATATGATTCTAAGATAATGTTTGTCTCATATAGATACTGCAAGTCAGTTCAATGGACGAAAAATGTGCATTGTGGACAACTGCACCATAAATATTATACTTAGGGAAACAAAATATTTCCAAACTCTTACAAAGAGGACAGAAAATATTCTGACTATCACAGGACGCGATGCATGTATAGTAGACTCTGAAAAAGCTACTATAATACTTCTTATGGGTACACAGGTAACAATCGAGAATGCATTGCTGTATCTCGATTCTACTCGTACCTTACTAAGTTATACATATATCCATAAGAATGGGTTACACACAGTGACTCACGAGGAGAATAATGAAGAATCTCTCCTCATTACTAAGACTAACGGAGATGGCTATGATATTCTAGAAAGAATACCTTCCTTACCATCTTAATTATACTACACATATATAAAACTCGTTCCACATATTACATATAAAGTGATTTTCTAAAATGTTGATGCATTCCAAATCTGGCATGATAGGCTGAGACATCCTGGTGTAGGGATGATGCGAAAAATTATTGATAATTGCATATGTCATAACTTAACCAAATTTACCAAAACTTCTGATTTCATATGCACAGTATGTGCAACTGGGAAATTGATCTTGAGACCTTCACCTCTCAAGATAGATACTGAACCACTAAAATTCCTTGAAAAGATACAGTGTGACATATGTGGTCCAATACAACCAATAAGCGGACCATTCAAGTATTTCATGGTTTTAATCGATGCATCTACTCGATGGTCACACATGTGTCTTTTATCAACACAGAACCATGCTTTTGGTAAAATTATGACACAAGTCATAAGACTGAAAGCAAATTTCCTAAAAATTGAATACAATCCATTCTATTAGATAATGCTGCAGAATTCTCATCGTGAGCATTCAATAATTATTGTACGGCTCAAGGAATTCAAGTGTAACGTTCTGTACCATGTACACACCCAGAATGGTTTAGCTGAATCCCTCATAAAGATAATTAAGTTAATTGCAAGACCTTTGTTACACAACTGCAATTTACCTATTAGTTGTTGGGGTCATGCAGTCTTACATGTTGCTGACCTAATTCAATTGCAACCAACTACATATCATAGCATATCTCTACTATATTTAGTACGTGGTAATGCTCCAAGCATTTCCCATCAGTGAAAATTCGGGTGCACAGTATATACACCAATTTCACCACCGACCATGGGCCCCAATAGAAAATTGAGGATCTATATGGGATATCATTCCCCGTCGATTATTAAGTACATGTAGTCACTTACTGAGGATTTATTTACAACCCAGTACACTGATTGTATATTTAATGAGGACCATTTCTCGACATTAGGGGGAGATTACAAGTGCCATTCAGAATGCCATAAAATAAATTGGGATGACAAATCCATTCTATCCTTTGACCCACGTACAAAAGAAACTGAACTAGAAGTTCAGAAAATAAGAAATTTGCAAAATGTTATAAATAATTTGTTAGACACATTCATTGATTATAAATGTGTCACTAAGTCTTGGAATCATGCGGTAAATGCACCCGAAAGAGTGGAGATACCTAAGAAAACCACTCAAGCCCCTTCTGTAGTGGAGAGAGGGAGGGTAGTTCAAACCAAGAAGAATAGCGCTCCAAATAAGCGTCCAAGAAGAGAGAAGATGAGGCCTCTTCAAAAGATAGTGAATGTAAGTCAACCTGTGGTTAATAGACACCATGTGGATATTTCATAATCTAGCACTCAAGTGCGCTATAGAAATGAGATTGCTAGCACATCAAAAAACCCTGATGATCTCATATTGGGGAATCATGAGACATCAATGAGAATACAAGAAATTTCCATCAACTATACTAGTTCTGGAGAAGTATATGATCGTAGTACTATAATTGTCAACACATGCTTCTCAACCATCATTACTGAAAATTTCCTTGCTGATCCAGATCCTAAGACCATGACAGAGTGTAAAAGGCGCTCAGACTGGAACAAAAGGAAAGAAGC
>VSTD030004221.1:0-10408 GCA_008808055.3 Sporobolus alterniflorus
CTATTACTTAAAATAACAAGTAGATGTAACTGAAACATATAAATTATGGGGCAACACACACTATTTGACAGGAAAACTTTCAGTTAATTATGTCTACAGGCTGATTATCCAGGAAAAGTTTTGCAGAATACTATGGAAAAGGTTTAAATTCATGTTGTGCAAGAAGCCAAGAGATGACTGAAAACGAAGCGACATTGATCATCCTTGACGCATGATTGGAAAAATGTCATATATTAAATTTACCCTAAACAATTCATGTCAGTAATTCAGTCTGAGATTATTAAAATATTAAGAAGGGCCGGGCTAGATAGTTCAAGTACTAGCATTATTTGTTTCTGTGACCAATTAAGAAATATATGTACTTGCATACTGATTTGTTCCCATTACATGACACATGGCTGACTAGATAGGTACTTGTCTGTTAATTAAAGTGTTAAACATTTAACTTATTGTAAAAGAAACAAGCAGATCAATGCTAGAAGGAAAAATGTCGATGTAACAGAGACTGCCCAGATTTTGGAGCTAGTGTACGCATAAACACGCGATTAATGTGGACATTCTGTCCATTGAAAAAATCTGGAAAAAATAATTATTTAATAATGCATTTCAATTTTGAGTTTATGAAATGTCTTGATGCTCTATACAACATTTGATTGTGCAATTTATAGAGCTATTTGTAAGACTAAACGAACATGTATCTTGAGGAATCGATTGTATTGATTTCCTTCCCTGAGCCTTATCAAGAGCTTATTTTGTTCTGAGTCAGCTAAAAGAGACTTCAACTGTAAAATTATAAGAGAAAATTAAGAGAGGAAAATTAGTTTGATTCAAAATAATAGAATTTTAGCACTTGCACTATTCATTTGAAAGAGCATGCCACATATTGTAATGAAACTATCAAGATTCTAATCAATTCAGAAACAGTAATATCAACCCAATCCTACAAGCAGATTTGTTTTGATCTAATTGGTCATTTGCACAAACCAAATAAGTAGTAGTTAAGACTACAGGCATATAGCCTTAACCTCGATGTAAACCGAAGAGAAGGAGAATCCAAGTCCGAGGAGATCAGAACAAATGGTAAGTTGGCTATGCCATAAAAAAAGCAAAACATGACAGGATTGTGCTTTCCTCAGAAGAAACGAAGATGCTGTCATCGATGTTCTCGTTGAGCTTAACAGATTGTAATGAGGATAGCCGGGGAGAGCCTCGACGAATTTAATAGGGGGGAAATCGAACGATTTCAACTCCTACACGAGTTGGAGCGGGGTGGAAGGTGAGGCCGGCGTGATGGCCAGACGGGTCGGGCTGGCACCGGTCGTTGGTGAGAGCGGCAGCGTGACACACGTGGATAATGGACTCCTCGGCGTGTGTGGCATGGTTGGAAACTGAAGGATGGGCAAATACAAAATGGTTTTTTTGGGTACTTAAGAACATGAGTGCTGCATAATGGCACACACGTTCGAGTGTAACAGCTAATCTAGAGCCGCGAAGGAGGAGGACACACGGCTGCGGCTGAGGCGAAGGAGGCGGTCAAAATGCAGGTGCGGTGGTGGAGTCGATGGCGGTTGAGGTGGAGGAGGCGGTCGAGGCATAGAATCATTAAGGAGGATGAGAAACGGGACCTGGCGATGGATGAGGCGGACCCTGGCAGCGGATGAGGCGGTCGACGTGGGCAGTGCGGGAAGGACGGGGTGGCACGCGCCGACGTGTTACAAAGCAAAATAAGAGTTTGGAATAAGGAGGCAGAAGACCACAAATGAATTAATAAGTAGTAGAAATAAAGGAATACATGACGAGAATTGCGCAAAACAAAACTCACTTCATTCACTTCGAGCAGTGAGCCTGTGGGGTCTATTTATACGAAAGATCAACATTCTTATTATATTGTCTTAAGTACCCTTAATCAACTACCACATTCATAGAGTACACAGTCTTAAAGACAAAACAGAATTTTACTGTTCACAACCGCTTGCAAAACATGGGCTAACACGCGGTGGTTGACACAATATAATATCGGCGAGGGTCCGACGGAGCCTTCGCTTGTTCCAACTGTGGCTCTATCTGACCTTTGTGACAAAGTTCATGATCCTGTGAATCCGGAACGAAGCCCTCAACGAAGTGAGGACTTAATCGTTTTGGGTTGCTGCTTTGAGGGCTTCGACTCCCACACACACACAACATTTAAGTGTGGAACATTTCTTTTTGTGAAGCTGGAAAAATTAGTTCTTAGGTAACAATTTTTGCATATTTCTTGATCTCAATATATGGAACAAATCAAATGCATACATGGAATATTGTTCTTTTATAGCTGGAACAAATGTTTATTGAAGGTGGAATAATTCTAGTTTATTTTTGGACTAACAACAGTAACAATTTGAAAATCGAGGGAGTAACATCTTGCTAACGTCGCTACATGCTTCCCAATCCTGCATACTTTGTATATGTAAGCATGCATGCTGTGTGCATAGGCCATTTATAGTTGCATTGCGGCTGTGTACTTTGTTATAGTTGATGAGAGCTGATGTATAGTGGACCTTTCTTTTTAAAAAATATCGATAGAACTGGTCGTCTCTTGCACATATTTACTCAGAGTTTACTGAACACTAATACCAAACTAACTACTTGAAATCCATATTACATGAAGAAAAAAACCGATGCTTAGCAGCTTAAGAGCCACAATTCAGAACTTTTTTTAACACGAGTTCAGAACGGCTGCATGTTCATCAAGCTATTAAACGCACAGATCTAGAATCGGGAGAAGGAGAGAGGGACCCAGAAATTATTGGGTCAAAACCCTAGGCGTGCTAATTTTTAGCGACCGGCCACTAGTCGTAAATAAATGGGCCACCGAAATTAATGTGTTAACTTTCGGCTCCCACCTGACTGTTAAAAATAAGCTAATTTTAATGGGGGTTTTCTGATAAAAATAAAATTATTTTTGACAACTCCATCTAATACCGCCGAAAATTATTTTGGCTATGGAAAATCAGTTTGTTTGCTGTAGTGAAGGGAACGCTATATGTAGACACATAAGACAGGCCAAAATAAAGTTAAAAGAGGTCGGAATAGGCTGAAGTGTGGACCATTTATGTGAGCACTTGGAAGGCCATGTGCCGACTCCAACCCAAAAGGCCCATTTGCGTGAAGCCAGTACGACGTGGCGGGCGACTCTGTGCAAGAAGCGGCAGCTACGCACAAATATCCCGCCGCACCCCGCGACCGCCCCCCCCGCATCCCCAATGGCATCTCAGCAAGCCGCGGACGCCACCGCGCCGTCGGCGACGGCCGTAGCCTCCGGGGAAGCGCCTCCGAGCGACGCTTCCTCCACGCTCGCGCAAAACGCTACCGCAGCTGCTACAGCGGCTACGGGGGCCACGGATCTGGAGAAGAAGATGCGCCGCGCGGAGCGCTTTGGGACACCGGTCGTGATGTCCGAGGAGGAGAAGCGCAGCAGCCGCGCCGAGAGGTGAGTGCTCTATGGATCCCCTTTCCTAGGGTTTAGTGATTTTTGTTAACGAACCCTTAACATTGGGTGATTTCCGTGTCTTATTCAGCTGGTTTTAAGTTGGTGTAGAAAATGTTTGATGTAAGCACAGTATTTCGGTAATCTTCGAGCAATCAGCATGTTACTCGCAGAGATAGATACGATTTATCTACACAGATGTGATATGGGATCTAATGCTTAGGTCCTTGGGTGTATATGGAAGACTGGAAGAGCAATATTACTAGAAGGGTACAGAGCAAAATACGAGGTCTAAGCGTAGCTTTCAGTTCTACCACCTGTGTACTGGAATGGTTTTACATCCACGATGTTGCAATGACTTTTGCATGATAGGTGGCTGTGCATTGGATGAACTAAAAAGCTAGGTACTAGCATGAATTAATTCAATATGGTTTATGCACTTAATAACTAAGTTACCTGATTGTTGAAACCTTTTAAGCATTCTAGTATGGCTGTTCATGTTCTCCTAGATATGGCACACGTAATGAGATTCTAATGTACATTCTACATCCGTGATTTGCATGTTGTGTTTCCGTGTTTTATAGGATAGACTCTTTGGTGGTTAAATGTTTTAGCTACATAATGTATTTATGGTAGTTTTTAAGGCGTTGAGGTGTCCGGACAGAGTCTGTGTACACCTTGTTGCCCAGGCGACAAGATGTAATAAGCCCTTATGGCAACCCAGAGTGCCTTGTCACCTTAAAAACTATGTTATTTAGGGTCTGTTTGGATGACTGCCAAACTTTGGCACACCATAAATTTGACTGTGATGAAAGTTCGATGAGAAAAATGCCAGCCGTAACTTTGCCTGGTTTTGGCATGAAAAAATGAACTAGAGGCCTATTGAATGATTGTGGCATGCCATAAGTTGGGCAACAAACCAAAGAAGGATCCAAGAAACTGCGGCGTGCCAAATTTGTGGTGTGGCAAAGTTTGGCAGCCATCCAAATAAGCCGTTACCCATGCCCAGTATTAAATTCCCAAACAAAATTGTAGACAAGTAGATGCAAATCTGTTAATTTGAATTCACTACACTTTATGTTTTTATTCATCAGGTATCAGCGATGTTTTATTTCACTTTATCACAGCAAGAAAAAAGAACAACCAGTTTTATCATGGTTTTATTTTGCAAGATGCATTCTCATAGAGACCTTTCTGTGATATTTAACTACATAATTTGTTCTAAATTTGAGCCATCCTTATTTTATTTCTTAATCCACCGAAAGAAATTTTACATTGTCTCTGATGTTCAAACCTGAGTGACAGTGAAATTTGTTATGTGGTAGATTATTTTCATTGCTAGCACTGTGAAATTTGTTATGTGGTAAATTATGTTTTATATAGAACACTTCTTAATGACATGTGTTGAAATCTAAATGATGATGTCATGATGCTATGATTCGATGATATATGGTGATTACAAATTGTGCTAAGTTTATGCATATGGCATGCGTAATTCTATTGGAGTGCTGCATGTGTAAGAATTATAATTTATGATGAAAATAATATTGATTTGTGTGTTCTATCATTGATGTGATGGGCTATTAACTTTGGTTTAGTCAGCTGATTTTTACATATGTGAGATGATCCTTGTGAAACATTTTATCTAAGAACGCCTGCAAAAAAACTATGTTATACAGGGTTTTTGTAATGAAGCTAATGGAAGTAGCGAATATAAAATACACTATCAGTTTGTTTGTGTAGCTCGTGTAAATGTTTCTGAAGTCGAGTAGTTTCCAGTGTTGCTTATAACCACATAAACCTCTCTTTTCAATCTATTTGAGGCCATAGTGTATTTCTTTGATACTGTTTGTTCATCACTTAAACTTGATTACAACTGAAAGAGCTGTCTCTATTTTAGAGTAAACCCTTTGCCCTTTTTGTCTGATGCATGTTATCATCATTCCTATCTAGCTGGTCAACTTTCCAAATGTTGACTACATATAATAAACAGAGTGCCTTCCAATTGTACAAGGTTTGGGACTGGATCGACAAATATAAAGGATGAGGAGAAGAAGAAATCCAGGGCTGAGAGGTGTATTAACATCACTGTTCTCTCTTTATGATGTTCTAGTTTTTGTATGCTCCCAGGTACTGGGACTGATGCATGGTTAAACATATGGAATTGCTAGGTTTGGACTTTCTTCACCCACTTCAACTGATGAAGAGACTAAGAAGAAAGCTCGTTTAGAGCGATTTGGCCAGAGTAAGAATGTTGACAAGGCGGAAGAAGAAAAAAGAAAGGCACGGGCCCAAAGGTTAGTGAATACAGCCGTGGCTTGTCATTCTTGATTGTTCTCTGGAATTGTAACCTAGCGAACAGCTTACCTTACATCTCCATGCAACTTTGCCAGGTTTGCTGAAACACCTAGCGGATCAGCCCAAAGAAATGGTAAAGACAACCCCAAGCCGGTATGTTTTACATGGTTTTGTGAAGAGCTTTTGCATTCTGTTCCACATGATTTTGTGCAGAACTTTCATCTCTGGTTGGTGGTACTAACTGGCACTTCATCTGTTTCGTCTATATGCTTAATACAGGACGCAGCCACAGTGACAGGCAAAGCGTGATTGAAGCACTTGCTTCGATGAGGTTAAGATGCTGCTGTTGTCATCCTATAATGTTGTTTCCTGGTCATGGTTTTGTTGCTTTTGTTTCTAAGGTGGAAAGAAATCACTCCATTTTTGTAGGTCCCGTTGTCTCTGGAGGCTTTGGTGAAGCAATAGTTTGTACACCACTAACCAGTAACCACCACGTGAACGGGTCATGTGTTTTGTAGTCATCTTGAGTGCTGTTTGCAGTGACAACTTGCTTACTGTTCTGGTCTGTGGATGGTTATGTACTGTTTCTCCCCTTTTGTTGACGATTATTTCTTAACTCGGCTGGTCTAGTTAATTGTGAGAAGATGCAATATTTGGTTATAGCATGTTTCAGTTGCTACGTGCTGCTGAATTGTACATGCCAAACGACATAAGGGATCATGGCGATCCGGTTTCAGATAACGCATGGCAAGTGCGATGCGCTTCCTGAGGATAAACGGTCCATTGACATGGCTATGCGGAGAAGCAACATGGATTCAGAGGATTAGCACTTGCTATTAAAAAGCACACTGTTTGCTCTTTCGCGGATAAACGTATCTCACTGCGTACATAACTAACGGCATGTTTGCCAAACCATTGGGAACGGCTACACAATCAAGAATAGAACTTTTAGTCGCAATCTCTTGTTTCGTATGACACTACATGACCTCTTATTCCACTCTACAGATATTACATCTTTTACAAGTAGCAGCATATCACTATGAATACATCACTGCAAGCGAAATGATCAGAGAAGCCCAGCCGTCCTCAGTGGCCGTAGACCTCGCGGTGAGCGACGAGCTGTGACCGCCGCTCTATCGAGTAGCGCAGCTGCTCCTTGACCCGCTGCAGCGCGAGGAGGACGGACTCTACGTCGCCGTGTGGCTTCGCCGCCGCCGCAGGCTGAGGCTGGGGGTCGACTAGAACAAGCGCGAGCTTGTTCTCCTCTTCGTGCGCTTCTTCCTCGTGAGGCCCCGCATGGTGCTCTGCCATTTGCCCCGTGTTGCCTTCCGTCCCCGAGTCGTCTGCTCCTGCAACGAGCTGGGGATCGACCAGCACAAGCGCGAGCCTGTCACCGTCGCCATCGCGGGAGTCCTGTTCGGATTTTGCTGGGCAATGGGGTGCAGCAAGTTGTTGCCTGGTACAGGAAACACGTTCAGAGAGTGTTAGTATTATGTTGAGAAATGATTTACCAAGACTGCAGGCTCATTTGATACGAAAATCCTAGCATTCACCAACGTTTTAAATAGAAGAAATTTTCAGTTCGGTTTGCTTCATTCGATGGTGGCGTGCAATGCCAGATTATCCATCCCATCTCATTCCTTACCCTAAAAGGCAATCATTCTGTTCATGGGCAAAGGGAACAGGTAATTGTTTCCTCTGTACCTATAATGGTGAAAGATGCCTATTGGAGCTAGTCGACAGGATTCCAAAAGGGTGAACATTACGGAGGAATTTTCTCTCATAATCCTGGCTAAAAGAAATCAAAATCTCAATGAAGAAAAATAAAAGAAAACCAAGTTCAGAAATATAGGCAAATAGCAGTGCAAGGAAACATGAAGTTTCGATTTCTTTTTAACCGATAAATTATTATTTTTGAATGAAAACGGATAAATTATTTGTTGACAATCAGTTAGTCTGCATGCGCACCTGTCTGAATCATGATCATCGGCACTCGCTTCAGAGCTGCAATTGTTGTTTGTGTCCCTGAGATCCATGCAATGGCCAGCGGGGGATTGCTCCGACACAACCGAGCACGAGCTGCCCTCCCGGGAAGAGTGGTTCAACAGGGTGCACGACCCTGCCGATGAGGCACCGTCACCAGGAGAACCGGACCGTGCAGGATCAGTGCTGCTCAATGAGCCAAGATTGTTCCTCTCCTCCACCTCCGGCGCCTGGTTGCCGGAGCGGCCATTGGATGACAGCGACCCGATGGAGCCGTCTGAGAGCTCGATGTCCAGAATCTTGAGGGACTCCAGCTTCTTGATGGCCTTCCTGAGCCTCCTCTCTGCCTTATTCCTCACCTTGACCTCATCGGCAAGCTTCTTCTCCAGCTCGTCCAGCTGTGACCCAAACCAACCCTCAAATCAGAATTCAACAGACAAAGAGCTCAATTTGTTTGTCAGCCAATAGTGATTAAGGAAGATGAGGCAGTACGGAATGTGTGCGAGAGAAAGTAACATAAGATACCCTTTTCGACAGTTGGTCGGCCTCCTCCTTGGCAGCCTTGGATGCCACCCTCTCTGCAAGCAGCCGCCCTCTGAGGCACTCTACCGTCTTCATGCCGGCACAGCTCTCCTCACCTCCATTCACCCTGCAATCAACGCAACAAAAAATATGAATGGAGGCACAGTTCAGGAACCGATCCTAGGATCCCATTAGCCACAAAAAGGCAGCTCAAGAACTGATCCTAGGTAGGTAGGAAATTAAGAAGCCATCCATAGAAATGGGTAGGAGAGCCGATGCTACAAGCCAAGAAAACACCTAACAAGGTAAAAACTAAGAAACTCAGCAAATTTGTACCAACCTGCATTGCATGGTCTGTGCCGCCATTTTCTACCCTTCTCGCAATCCAAGGTTGCAGAGGAAGGGTATGGTGCTCGATACCGGCTTGTTCTTAGCAATCCGCAGCGCGCGACGGCGGGGCTTTGGGCGCCTCTGCTTTTGAGCTCGCGCTGCAGGGGAGGGCGCAGCGGCCGCTGCTGAACTGGAGGAGGCTTGAAGCGGAAGGTGTCGGACGCCTGTGTTTGGGGCGTGAGGTGAGGCGACGCCGCACAGGACGCTCGCTGTGACCTGTGAGTACTACGGGACGGGAGCCTACAAAGGAAGCATGGATTTTGGTGACCACACAGAAGCCGGTTTTGTCCGTGACTGCCGCCCACGAGGTGCATTTCTGGCGTCACTGGAAACATCCCCATACAACCTACTCCACTGCAGTACATTCTTCAGTTACTGCATTTCCCGATACTTCAGTGCCCGTGAAGATCCACCGACATCAAAATACAAGCAGCCACCTTTTTTTCTCCTTATTAAACGAGAGAAACACTAATAAGTCTTGAATACAGCATTGTGCAGCTGTCATATCAGTGTGTATTGAACTCAAAATATAACTGGCAGCTCCTGCTTAAGTGCCTGGACACAACAAAGCTTGCAGAGTATTAGATGTCGCAGATAAGAATGCTAACAATACTAAAAGCAATGCTGTACTTACCGGCACTATTAACAAAGAGATGGTCGCAGGGGACATGTGGGGTTATCACCTTGGGCGTTGCAACCTGCAGCAGCGTAATCCTGATTTCTTTAATGTAGCAAGCGAGAGGGAGGCGCTGAGGGCAGAAAGGAACCCACGTGAAAGCCAGGCCCTGCTGGTTCATTCGTCGGCCCCACCACCGCCCAGGCCTCGTCGTCCTATCACTGCGTTTTCCTTTCCTTGTGTTTGTGTTTTTGGCAGCTCCTGAATTCTCCACAGCCACCGACTTCTGAGTAGTTGTTTTTTTAGAGAGAAAAAAGAAATATCTGGACGAATGTACGTCGTGCGTACCACTATGCTATGCGGAGTACCAGGACAAAAACGCTTCGAGCGTCCTTGTCGCGCTGCCTCACGAGCCGCCTGTGCTGCTTCTGCGATTTTGAACTGAACTGAATCAGAGAGATAACCGACAAGATGTTGCAGAATCAACAATGACATTTGACCTGTTCTCTCGTGTGGCTCTCAAATATATTAATGATCTTCGAAAAAAAATATAGTACTAACTAATCGTATAATAAGCATGCAAAAGTTGGGTGAGACAAGAATAGGCTAACCTGCCGTGTTTGTTGTGTCAAACGTTGAGAGGAATCCGCTTGCGGAGCCAGTGACAACGAGAATGAAAGCGGCACCGCCCCAACCTGTCGGCAGAAATTGCTGCCGTTCATGTTCTTGTACCGTACGAAAATTCCATAACCCACGAGCTTAGTCAATACAGTGGCCATGAACGCGGGGAATAATGTGCAGGAGCAAAACGGGCAGATAGCTGCGACAGTTTTCATGCCAGGCTTCTTAAGTTCGGCAGTATCCGGTCCTCGGGTACTGCTAGAACTTTGATATCGTGGTTAGGCTTTAAGCAGTCAAAAATTATGCCCTGAAAAGCATGCAATTAAAGAAAGCATAGAGATTAAAGTCGCATGCCAACGACGACGAGATGGAAACTGTATCTGTTCTAAGCCAGATTCCACTGGAAACGTACCGTACCAGTATTCTACCGCGGCTCCACGTCCTTTTGCCGGCATGATGACAACGTAACCGGCGAGCATATCATTCCTGAGCCGGAAGTGGAGCTTTCGCGC
>VSTD030004222.1:0-10408 GCA_008808055.3 Sporobolus alterniflorus
CCGATCTCAAAATCTGCGCAACACCTTACGAACTTGGCTCCTTTGAACTGAGTCCTATTATCTGTGAGGACCCGTTTGGGCATGACGAACTTGTATAAGATACTTTGTAGGAACTTTACCACTGCTTGTTGGGTGATGTTTACTACTAGCATTGCCTCCATCCATTTGGTGAAGGTGTCGACTGTGATGAACAGAAATCCGAATCCTTCTGGTGCCCTGGGCAAAGCACCCACGATGTCGATTCTCTAGATTGCAAAGGGCCAGGAGAGATCAATAGGCTGAAGAGGATTTGCATGCTTCGATGTTTGCTTCTGGAAGAACTAGCAATCTTTGCACTTTGTGACAACTTCTATCACGTCATCCTTGGCTGTTGGCCAATATAATTCATGTCTAAATTCCTTGCCTATGATAGAGCGTCATGACGAGTGCGATCCATATACACCACTGTAAATATCTTAAAGCAATTGTATGCCTTCTTCTCTAGAGATGCACCCCATCATCATGTCGTTGGCGCCTTGTTGTTATAGTACCCCATCAATCAGGCGGTACATCCTAGATTTGCATGCAATGCGCTCAACTTTGCCATTATCATCTGATGGTGGCTGGTTGTCTAAGAATGCCCTAATCGGGCCTATCCAATCATATGTTGGCTATTGCGCTGGCTTTTCAATAACCATCAGATTGGGTTCGACTGCTTCACTGGTTGATTCTTCTGATTTGACCAAAGGCTTGGATAATTTCTCAACAATAACATTCGGCGACGTTGGTGCCCTGCAAGAAGCAATCCAAGCTAGATGATTTGCATCATGGTTGTCCAGACGTGGGACATACCGAACTTCAATCCCGTTGAAAAACTTCTCCATCCTGTGTACTTTTTCTAGATACCCAACCATCATCTCATTGTTACAATCATACTCCTTCAGCACTTGCTTGGCTACCAGCTGCAAATCTCCCCTGATAAGGAGCATCGAATGTCGAGATCTTTGGCTAGTCGAAGACCAGTAACCACCCCCTCGTACTCTGCAATGCTATTGGTAGCTAAAAATTCAAGCTGAGTAGCATATTTTAAGACATCACCTTTAGGTGGAATGAGCACAACGCTGGCCCCTGCTCCTTTTAGAGTCTAGGATTCATGAAAATACATCACCCAATGATCGAGTAACTCATCAATGCCTCACGGACCTGAGTCCATCCATTCTACAATGAAGTCTATGAGTGCTTGAGACATGATCACCCGTCGGGGGATGAATTCAATATCATATTGGTCGATCTCCACTGCCCATTATGTGATCCGTCCTATTGCTTCTTTGCTTTGGAGGACGCGCACCAATGGCCGATCAGATACAACCCGAACGGTGTGTCCCAAAAAGTAGTGCTTTAGCTTCCTGGTCATCATGAGAACTGCGTAGAGTAGCTTCTGTACTTGAGGGTATCTTCTTTGAGCATGTAACACCCCATGTTCTGGTTTCCTTAATCACCTCCCTTGAGGTCTTAATAAAGGATCAAATCCATTGGTTAAACCCATTTCCATGTAGCCAAAGTCAAAATTCAAATCAAATTCTCGAAGTGAGTCAATAAAGTCACAAATTTGAAATTCCAAACTTCTTTTCATGAGTGATATGTCATCCAAGTGCAAACAGGAGCTTCTTGTTCAAATTTCATCAAATATTGAGTTTCCAAATCAAATTCCATCGAATTCTCTTTAATTTCGAGCCCTAGAACATTCTTGGGATTTTAATTCAAATTCTATTTGGAATTTTTAAAAGTTTCAATAAGGAAAGTCATTCCTTATTTCAAAAGCTTCATAGACATATTTTATTTGAAATTTGTGAAGCAAGGGAAGGATCTCTTTTGATCAAATCAATTCAAGTCTTTTGAAAGATTTTAGAATAAATGAAAAAGGGCACTATTTAGCATGGGTCTCGCCCATTCTTCTTTTCCCAGAACGGCCATAGGGAAACGCTGCTACGGCCCACAGCTATCGCGCCACCTGAGCCCGCCCGACAGGGCTCCCCTATCCCCTGACGTGTGCCGCACGCCGCCTGCAATGTCTTTCAGAGCTGCTACCGCGTTGTTGGGTCCGCTTCTGTCGCGTCGCTGCTCGTGCCAAAACTGGCGCCGCTGCTGTTCAAGCCCTGTGCGCCGTGTGCTTCTCTCTCCCCTATGCCACGCGTGCCAAGCCGTCCTCGTTAAAATCTGGTTGTCGTTCCTCATTTCCCTTTTCTTCGCGCAACGAGTTTCTTCATCGAGACAACACCTTCGACAACTCCATCCTCCTTCATCGTCCTTTACTTGCTAATTTCCAGCACCGGAGACCGATTTCCTGCTCTCTGCACTGAAATTGCCGCCGCCACCACCATTTCTGCCACCTTTAGGTGAGAAGCTTTTCAATGTGCTTTATTCTTCAATCAATGGTAGGCTAACCTCCTCCTCACCTTCCTCGAGCCGTAGGACCCCACCGCTGCTGTCATTGATCACTGGGATCCATCACCGACCCGGAACACCACCGCCGCCGAGTCGATCCACCGCCTTCACGCTGCCGCGCTGCTTGGGTGAGCTCCGGCCCCCTTCACCTTGCCGGTCAGACTCCCCCACCGTTGGGTGTGCTCTCAGTGAAGACCTCTTGGAGCGGCGTCCACCAGTGAGCCACCGTGGTCTGTGTCATCGCCAGCACCCAGGGTGCGGTGACTGCCTCCGATGAGAGCCGCACGTGCTACGGGGCTGGATCGCTTTGGTCGTGGGCTGGGCCACCCCAGCAGGCCACCTTGGCCTTTTTAGCCCGTGAGACTAGCAGGCCGCCAACCCCCGCAGCGTTGTAGCATTGGGCCGGCGAAGCCCATCACTATTTATACATTTTTGATTTTTCGTTTATTTCTTTTAAATCCCAGAAATCAATCCAAATTCTAAAATTCATAGGAAATTATATAAAATTTGGACAAATACAAAGTATTTTTTCCGGAATCCATGTGAGTAGATCTACCTAAAAAGCTTGACCTCAATGTCATTTTCTCAATATATCTCTGTATAAAAATTCATGGATCCAACTCTTGCTTATTTTCTACAAACTTTTCTATACATTATCATGTCCTGAATCTTTGCATGCCCTAGTACATCCTGTTCTTACATTCATATAAAATAGCTCAAGGAGTTTCTCTATCCAGAATAATTATTATCAATTAATCCTTGTTGTATCTTCATTAAATCATTATAAATATTCCTTATGCTGAAAAATGTCCATCTTGGGCTTGTAAGCTCATTTTGGCCACCTTGACCTATGGAAAATAGGAAACCTTCAGAATCCCTTTAATTCTCATGTTATTAAATTTTTAGTGTCACTCTATATAGTAAAAGAATAGAAACACTAGGAAAACCTTTAAATACTTTTGAACAGTAAAGGATTCTACTCTAGCTTCTGTTTTACATATTTTATCACTTGATCATGTCATGATTGTATCATGTTAATTATAGTCCCTTATCACACTCACCTTGCCTAATTATCATCATATGCATACGCTAGATTACACAGAGCCAAAATCAGAAATTCAAGAGGAGAAAGTGCAAAAGGAGTATGGTGGTCCACAAGTGACAAGTTGTGTGGATTCTAACATTGTTTTAGAGTAAGGCAAGCCCCGGTGCATCACATCCAATCCTTGATTTTTATTTTGAGTTAATATCTTTATATTAAGAATGAGTGTGCATTAGGTTGATAGGAGTTGATTGGAACTGTAGTTGCATTATGGACACCTTCTGATTTATCCTTGATGACCTTGCTAGTATTTGGATGACGTTAGCCATTGCTAGGCATAGACATAGGTTTCGGTAGGCGTTGAGTGATCGAAAGACCACAGGTCGACGAAAGGTGTTTCACACCATTTTACTAGAGGCTTGTGTTAAGATTGGATAACATGAGACTGGACGAGGACCTTAGGTGGTTGTAGCCCCCGACTGTGTCGGTTAAGAATCGATGGGTTGGCACCCGTGAGCAAGTATTGAACATACCGATCGCATGCTGGTGATATGCGCCTGGTAAGCCTAGTAGCCAGTTATCAACAGAAGCTTGGCTTTTTCCCACTGCTTCTTTGGTTGTCCTAGGAGAGAAGCTGGGTATGGTCAGCTGGGCCGGTCAGCTGGCGTGCTGTGGATTGACGACTACGTGAAAGATTGCTACGTGTTGACCGCGTGAGATACGTATGGTCTGGGACAATATGCGGACTGAGTGTGGTATGTGTGTGGCGTGTTGGTCGGGTTTCCCCTACAAAGTGTACATCGATTTAAATCGTCGCGACTCTCGGATATGAGTAACCGCTTTTTTGTGGTCGTCAGCACGTAGATAACTTAATGACTTGGATAATGGATTAATATAGAATGATTATGCTTAACTACTTGTTCGCAACTCTTGCTTGATTAATTGGATAGTAGCTGGTAGTTAAATGATTTGAATATAGCTAAAACATGGAAGTAAGGACTTACTCTTAGCGTGGGTTTGGCATAGGGATAGAGTTGTTCCCCTATAGCCTTGCATGCTAGGGGTCAGCTATTTATGACTATCTTTAGTTGCTCAGGCTTTGACTTGATGTTGTTTTGCAGGTGTGTTCTCTCTCTTCCTTTCGGCGTGAGCCATTCTTGAGGTTGGCATCTCTAGCGCAAGATGCCATTCTTGGTTGTCGAGTGTTCCCACTTCCACAAAAATTATTTTATTCTCTATCTTCCGCTCAAACTCTGTAATCGAATTTAAAACCAAAATTGGTAATAAAGTTTAATTTTTTAGAGCATTTCATATGTTTTATTCTTATATGTGATATATTATGCGTCATTACTTTGGTAATGGCACCCCGTAATGATCTTGGTTAGGACTAACCATCCTTACTTAAGGGTGGGACCTCATAGAAGGTATTAGAGCATTACGAGTGTAATACATTACGTACGGTTATATTTTCGAAAACCTACGATGAAGAAATGTTTAGAAGCCCATATAAGGACTATAGTAGTCTTAACAGGTGGCAAGCTAACTAGAATTTTCTTTCTGCATTTACTTTATTTAATTTACTTTTCTGTAATGATGCACCGACGCAAGGTAAGAAGGTAAGTTTCCTACCGCCGGGTGATGTGAATCTCGGACCCATCCCTTCAAGGCGAGGTTTGCTTGAGGACAGTCCTTATCGTGTGGTAAGGGTTGTGTGTCCATCGTGCGATGAGTTAAGACCATACACCTAGGACGTGGAGACCTAAGAATGTCTTGTTGTCACTTACGCAAGACGTGAATATGTTCTTATAATATATGCAGCGCTGTCCACACAGCGTTAAACGCTTGTGCCCCACTTGGGGGATAAGTGATGATCTATGTCATATATCTATTGTGCTCTTCTGCAGGTACGCTAACCACGTTGCGTAAGTCATACCGCTAGAATTAACTATGGGGATGAGTGTGATTTTCCACCGACTATACGTATGCCATCTACATTTGGCAAAACTTTTCTTTTGGTGAGGAACGCATAGGACCGGCATTTTTTCATGATCTTGCATATGCATGTGCATAAATGGGGTGAACATGGAAAACCATTAAATCCAATGAAAGTTATAACATAAGGAAACTTGAAATCGAATTGAATTAAAAATCGTATCTTATAATTTCTATCAACTTCAAGTGGTCACAACTTCTTCATTCAAAATCAAAATTCTGAGTTCTACCCCTCGTTAGAAATATTAGTAAGTGTTCTATGATCCACGTATTCAAGGTTGTTCCATTTTTCCATTGGAAGTAGACTCAAATTCTAAATTTGTCCAGGTGTCTTGTTCTGTCCAGAAATAAATTTTCAGCAGCACCCCCAACTTGCAGAGATCATTACTCCTGAACCATTTGTCAGATGATGATGTGTTAATACTCACTTGAAAGATATCAAAGTTATCTACAACTTTTGTATAAGGAACCTTTCCTAAATATGTACCATTGGTGGTCAGAATCGAATTTAGCGATGACCCTCGTTCTGGACAGATTTTGTAAGGGGCAAAACTAAACTGAAAGATGTGCCGCCTTGAAATTTAGCCTCAATCTGAAAGGATCACGAACTGTATTACTTCTAGATCCAAGAGGTTCTTTCAATTCTATCCTAAAACTAAATTTTATCCCCGATCAAAAAAAATTGAATCCATTTCTAGCTTCCCGCTGACATTTGTATTGTGGCTGCTGTTTCGGATGACTGTAACTATTTCTCCGGCTATTGGATTAAGTCAAGTTCAAACTTGTTAGAAAGCTAAGATATCTCCACTATTGGTATTCGACATTTCCTGAGTTTTCTTTCTGAATTGTGGTCTACGGTTCGAATTACCGAGAATGCTCCACTTGGTCCAGAGCAGAATTTCAGCAGTCCGGTCCAACCTCCAAAATTCATAACTCCTAAACCGTTGATCGTATGAGGGTGTGTAAATAGCCATAGGAAAGCCGAGAAGGTCCTCTATAATTTTGGTATTCAACCCCAGATCAGATTCTAGGCACAATAGTCTACGATTTCAAATTTTCTGACTGTTATTCGCAGTTAAGTCAGATTTGACATCGATACCCGAAGTCCTGTTTTGGCTGCGTTGGAGGATTCAAGCATGACCCTTTCCATCACTTTCTGCCGACTTCCGTTGCCTAACCTTGAACTCCTTGTAGGGTTGAGCCTTTGGTAAATTCCTTGAGTTCCCATTTTTGACCAAGTTCCTTCCATTGAAACTCCGAATTAAAGTATTCAACCCTACCACATGGATTTGCTACTTTGATGAGATTGTTGGAGTCGCATCCCTGAATCCTACTACGGTTCCTCTCGATCATTGCATTGGTGATTTATCGCTTGAGTGAGTCCCTTCAAGGTTGTTTTTCAATATTGTGCATTCTTACTCAAGTCACTAAAACTTGACGATATTGCATCACCACATCTCCTTGCATTATACCATGTGCATTATGACAACACCATATCATAAGCATCAGCACACAAGTGCATTTAAGTCTTGAACAAGAGTGTAGGTATCCAATATCCTTGGTAACCTCATCGCTATTACTTGTTCTCGTTGTTCTCTACTAGAGGTTTATACCTTTGAGCCATGAATTGTGTGTGTATAACCTTGAAGCCTCCTCAAATCCTTTTGGATCCCATTGTAAAGCATTCCGCTCCTTTTGCTCATCAAAAGGCACCTGATCATATCACTCTCTCTCATTATTCTGCTATGTCAATTGTTACATTGATAAACTTGTAACATCCCACCATCAAATCCATGTAATCGCATGTAGTCATGATGTAATCTTGGATTTGAATTCAATTCAACAAAAAATCAGTGCAAGTTTTCATCAAATTCCAGCCCAAAACTGAAATCTATTTTTCATTTGAATATGGTTGACCTTTGGTCAAAGTGCCCAATACAAAGTTGTGGCAAATATTCAAATATATCTCCATGCAAAATTTCACATTTTTCTGAGGTCCCTAAGTATTTCTCCTATTTTTATTCTCTCATGTTGATTTACTCAATTGGAAAAGAGAATTTAAAATGGAAAAATCTTCGCGGGTTGTATCCCTCCGAGCCGGCCTGTTTCTACAGCACTTCTAGCCCAACCCATCTCTGCAAACCGGCTGGGCCATTTTCCTCCCCCGGGTCACTGCCAAGCGAGCCCCAGTGTCTCACAGACCCCACATGTTAGCCTCTCTCCTTCGCGGGCGGAAACCGTGACACACCCAACGCGATACGGCGCCCGGTACCCTCCCAAACCCGTCCCCTTCCTCTTTTCCGGCTTCACACTGCTCACTGGCCCAATTTTGGTCGATCGGTCACCCTCGAGTCGTGCCCCAGCGCTGCCCCACTGAGAGCCGGCTGCCGCGCCGTCTGGCCCTATCACACACCGAGGCGTCCCCACGCACCGCTGCACACGTGTGCCGCTGTCACGCCCACATTGTCGCCACACCATCAGAGGAGCACCGCAGTGCCCGAGGCCGAAGGCTCGCCGACAAACCATGGATGTGATAGGGTGCTCATGCGTCTCCTAGGCTACCGCTAGCTTCCCGTCGTGTTGCCTCACACCGCTGAGCTCTGCGCGCTCGCTGCGCTGTCCACCTTGCTGAGCCAAGCCGGATGGCTCTAAGCGCTGAGTCATGCTCCTCGTCGCCCTCCTGGCACCGCGACTGGTAAGCACGTTTAGGCCATCACCTAGCTGCCCTTTGCCTGCGTGTAGCCACGTAGGCACGGTGCGCTGGCGCACCTTTCTTCATCGTGTGTCGCCTCTGCGTCGAGCTCCTTGGCCAGCTCAGCCCGGACAATGGCGTATGGAGAAAGTCCGCTCGGTGTAGCCCTCATGTGAGGTCGCTGCTGCTGGCACCCTCGCTGCAATCTGCAGTGCGCGTGCATGCTTTGCCTCTGCGCAGCACTGAGCTGTCCCATTTCCCCACGCGTGTGTGCTGCCATCCTTGTCTCGTCCATCCTCCGGCCGCGCGGGTACAAAAGGACCCCTCCTTCCTTGCATTTTGTCTGCGCCACTAGCTTTGCTGTCCGCTGGTAAGGATGCCGCCGCTTCCACCCCTGTTTCCGCGACCGGCTCACCGTCGCCAGACCTAACCAGCCTCCCCCTTTCTTCCTCGGCAGGTCCCGGAGCACCCACCCACCTTAGAGAAGCTTCTCAAGGTGTGGTTGACTTTGTCGACCACCGGAGCCACCCGACACCGCTGCCGCGCACCGGTGAGATCCGCCACCACGTCGCTGTCCTGCTCCGATGCCCTGCCACCCACATTTTCTTGCATGGCTGGTGCGTGGGGTAACCACGATGCCATGGGAGAGCACCTTCTCGTCAATCGGACACTGGTCGCTCACTGCCGGTTGCGCCACGGTAGCGCACTGTGCACGCTGTGCCGGATATCGAGCGAGCCGAGAGCGATCCCGCGCGAGCTCCAGCCGCTGAGCGAGCGCTGTGCCAGGCCCGGCCTCGCTGGCTCGTGGGCCACACAAGCAGGCCACCGGTCCCCGCCGGGTCGCAAAGGCTGCTGTCGGCCTGGGCCCCGTGCCGGTTTCGGCTCGAGAATGCAAGAAAATTCCTTTTCCTTTATCTGAATTAGTTTAGATTGTTTAAAACTTTGGAAATTCATATCTCTCTACTTAGAGCTCCAAAAATTATGAAACTAGTTCCATTGGATTCATAATTTTCTGATCTATCCAATAAAATTATTTAGAAAAACAGAAATATTTTTCTTGAGTCAATTTCTGTTAGAACTCGAATAACCCTTCATTTATTTAATATACCCCATTGTCATCGCATGTAGGACCCGACGTCGGTGGGCTCATTCTGAAGGAGAAGAAGGTTGAGTAGGAGGTCACCGGAGGTCCGCAAGCCACAAGTTTTGAGGAGTTTAACCCTGAGCAAGGCAAGCTATTTTGAGGTTTCTATGTGGTAGCCCTCGTCCATGTCGGTTAAGGACAGTGCCGTTTTGACCCCAATGGCAAGCCTTGAGTTGTGTACTGACCGCATGTCAGGCTTTTGTGGGGCCCGATAAGCTGAGTAGCTTTTGTAACTACTTTGTCGAACCGCACCTCCCTGCTTCATGTGGTGCTTTTACTTTTGGAGGGAGAATGAGGCCGAGGGCCAAGACTTCATCCCGGGAGCAGGGGCCCAATTTTGACTTAGTAGGGACTTGTGAACAGTTGTCATACGTGAGAGCCTTCAGGAGTCAAGCGTATGGTGTATTGGTCAGGTTCTTTCCCCTACAGGGTATATATCGATTCGAGTCACCGCGACACTCTCGGTTATGAGTGACAGTTTGTCATTGCAGTCATCTCATAGTATGTTTGGTGTACTGTTGATAGATTCGAGGAGTTGGATATGGATATGGTCATGATTATATTATAATTAAGATTATTGTATTTACTTACCTTTGACATTGATATGGGTCAACGTTCTGCTTGTTTATGCTTGTTCTAGTTTGTAGGTGCAAACATAGTACTTGGCTAAAATTAAAATGGCTAAAATAATAAAAGCTAAGGAGCAACTGCTAGTCGCTGAGTCCTTAGCCCCGTCAAACCCTTAGTGTTTTGCATGTCTAGGAGTCAGCTATTTATGGCCACTTGACAGGTAAATCTTGCTGAGATTTAGTTGCTCCGGCTTTGCCTTGTTGAATTACTGTGTGCTGGTGGCTTCTCTCTCCCTTCCGGTGATGTCGAGGGCGGCTACTAGTGGGAGGTCCTAACTCCTGACGGTTGGACCCCGTACTGGGAGGCGCCATAGGCGTTGACTGCTGCTGAGGGTGGCGCCTTAGGCCATGGTGTCGCCCGTGTATCGTCGAGAGTATTAGCTTCCGCTTATCATTTATTTTTCGCTGCATGAACTCTGATGTATCGAATTTGAACCTTTAAATTGTAATAATTTTATATTTAGAACACTATTATTATGGCTTGT
>VSTD030004223.1:0-10408 GCA_008808055.3 Sporobolus alterniflorus
GGGGGGGTCCAGCTTGTCGGCGTCCACACGGAGCACAGCAGGGGGAGGGGGTCCGTGTCACACCCAATTTGAAGGTCAAACCAAATGCTCATAGTATGTGTGCCCAGAAATCAAATTTACACACGTACCATACAGAAAATGGATACAGATTAACCAATGTCACAAATATATAGTATTTATTACACGAATAATGCCTTACAAAAGACTAAGTCGATCACACTCGAAACACAGAAGCGGAACGACACCATAACTCCACAAGCAATCGACCAGGGGTAATCGCTCGCCTAGAACTCCTCATCAAAGTACTCTAATTCATCTTCAGCTTTTGAGTAGCAGGTTTGAGTAGCATGAGAAAATAGCAAGGTTGAGTACACTTATGGTTGGTACTCAACAAGTGTGGAAAAAATATGATATGCATGCCATAATAACAAGGATAAAGCTGTAACAAGGTTATATGCAAAAAAACAACTACACATACACTCATTAATCTTAAGCATCCTATTTACTATGTGATATCAACCCTATATATGACAAAGTTAACCACCTTGCCAAGACTATATGTTACTTCACCTTTTCATCTATAGGTTACACCACCCAAATCACAGTTGCCCACTGCAATTTACCAACCAAACATAACCAATCCAAACCATCCCAAAACCCACTAATCCTGCGAGGATTCCAGACCGCTCGTAACTGTGAGCATGTCTATCATGACAGTTTACACCATGCAAAGGCTAGTACCATGTACCCACTAGTAGTTCCTTACCTTTTGGCGACTAAAGAACCTCCATGTTGCCTTGCCTACTAAAGCACAAACACACTTCCATTGGTGTGCGGCCAGGAGATCACTACAAAACTCTTCCATGGCTTCCTTCAGCTTGTACATACCCACTGAGGTTTCACCGCTAGAGCAATTAGCCATTGAACTCTAGAGACCCCCTCTTGTGCCTTGTGGATCCGAAGAGTAAATCCTCTCGTTCACCACCCATCTCGCTCCTGGCGATTCCAGCATATACTAGCCTTCCTCACACCACTGTTTGGCACATACAAAACTCATCTTTGGTGATCTCTCCAAGAACCGGTCCTTAATATGATCCAGGTGACATGTCAAATCAGAGGACTACCGGCAACCCCTAGAAATAGCCTCAAACTGTCGGTTACCCCAAACACAATTTCCAAACCGGTTACCCAAATTCTACCACCATGTTGCTACAAAAAGATTATACATCTTCTCTCATGTGCGTTAGTTCAATTAATCAATATTAGACCAAAGACAAACCTAATTCCCAAAGCAATGCTAAGCATGATGTACCCAGAGACACATCCCAAAACTAGGTCAACAAGGAATAATAGGGAAGGATAAACTAACAGATGATTCAATTTAAATGCATGCAACTATCTAAAGTAGAGAGAAAGAATATAGGATCAACATGGTCAAGGATCACTTGCCTTGCTCTCCTGCTTGCTGCTGCTCAAAGTCTTGTTCTTGAAGAGTATCTAAATACTAAATAAACAAGCAATACAAACAATAAATAAAACAGTATACCAAAGAGTATCCAAATACTAAATAAACAGTAACAAAATATTATACTCTTCGCTACAAACACATGAGCGCAAGAATCATTTGAATCAGAGCTACGGTTAAAAAGTTATGAAGGTTCAAAGTTAATAGATCTAAAAGGTAATTAAAATAAATAGGATTAATCTTGACCGTTCATGTAAAAATGAACGAATCTTATTATGACAGGGGAAACCATCGGTGGCACCGTGTTGTCATGAACGGAGGTATGGAGCTCACCGGGTTCCTCCTAACTCAAGCTAGGAAGCTCCATTTTTTATGAGGTATCCTCCTACGGGACCATAGCGATGAGAGGAATCCATTTTATGATGACAGCACGGTGTGGTGGTCCTCCGGTGTCGGGTTTGGCTCAAATGGAGGTTCCTTGACGACCTTGTGCTCAGCGTGGGGGTTGTCTGCTCCAGGAATGAATGATACGACGAGGCATGAGCAAGAGGACAAGCTAGGGTTTGGTGTTCGTGGGAGCAAAAATTCCAAGTCTTGGAGGTCCTATTTATAGACTGAAATCGATATACATGTGAGAGAGACGGCCTCTAACTCGTATGTGCGTCAGATTTAATCTTTAACCGAACTTTGGTTAGGATTTTGTAGGGGACTTCCGGTTCTAGTTTGGGAAAAAATTCCATGCGGTACAACTGACTGCAGGAAGAAGAAATGGCATGGGTGGGCTGGCTTGGTTGGAGTTTGGGCTGGGAAAGATTGCGTGCTGCTGCTGCCCCACGCATATTGCCTACTCTGCGTGCTGTGTATGTGAGGAAAAAGGGAAGAGGAGAGAAAAGAAAGAAGGAAGAGAGGAGGGGGGGGGAGAGAAAGCAATAGGAAAATTAGGAAAAATGAAATTGGAAACTTCTGAGGTTAAGTAAAACAAAATATAAGGAGTTTTAGAGAAGATTTTAGAATTATTTTTCTAAGAGAAAAGGTTGCGTTTAAAAGAAATTATCTAAAAAATACAGGGGCAAGGCAATGGTGTGAAAGACTGACACAATGTGAAATGGGTCACGGCACTGGGCCGGAGCGGGAAGGGGAGATGAGGTGGGACAAGAAAAGTAGACCAACTGCGGGAAATAGGGCCCAAATAACTAAGGAATTTTAAAAAGGATTTCTAATATTCAGAATTTAAGATTTAAACGAAATTCAATCGAATTCAAACAAATTGTATTCAAAACCTAATTCTAGATCACACATCAATACAAAAATAAATGCAAGTCAGTATGAATGCAATAATCAATTATAAAAGCTTAAATTGATTTAATTAATTTAGAAAATAATCTTTTGCCTAAATAAAATGAATTCCACTTCTAAAATTCTAAATGTAAATTTTAATCTATTAATAAAAAGTTTTAAAATTTAGTGAATTTTAGCCATATTCCAAAATTTAAAATTTTGGGGTACGACAAGACTACCCCCGTTAAGAGGAATCTCGCCCCAAGATTCTCAGGAGCAGATAAGAAAAGGATGCAAGAAACGGTTAAGATAGAATGAAATTGATGAGAGATGTACCAGACTCCATTGTTGGGACATTCTGAGCTTCCTCCGTAACCACTTGGCTTACTCTTCCTTGAGCGTGGTTCTACTGAGCTTGGGCTAGGATAGAGCTTCCATTACAGCTTGGCGGTGTTGGCATTTCTGAAGTTGGGGTGGATGATTGACGTCGACTGGGGCAATGATTAGCATAATGACCCTTCTGTCCACAGTTGATGCAAGTGGTGTTTGCTTTATTTGGTGTTGCATTCTAAGTGGTTGGGGTTCCTCAAGCACTCTGATTCCCAATGTTCGGAGTCTGAAAGAGGTTGGGGTGCGGAATCATCTGTCACTGTGGGGTGACAAATCCTTGTCCAGTAGGTTGAGGCATCGGTTGAAAACTCTAAGCAACGGGGCGGAAGATAGGTCTGGCAGGCGAAGAATTGACACTGATGCAGGGCCTGGAGTTGGTGCTCTGTTGGCTCTGATGCTCCTGCTTGCGCTTGCGTGACATTATTCCTCTTCTATTCTTGAGCAAAAGGGCCTTACTTATCATGGTCTGGAAATTCTTGAAGTCACATGTTTCCAAAGCATACGCAAGTCCATCATCTAGCCCATTGAGGAAACACTGTGGCATCTTCTCATCGGTGTCCATGTTGTTGGGAGCGTAGTGGGAAAGCTACATGAAGTGAGTGACATACTCGCTCACCATCAAGGATCCTTACTTCAGATCCTAGAACTCCTTCTTCTTGAGCTTGATAACACCTTGAGGTACGTGATGATATCAGAAAGCCTTCTTGAACTCATTCCAGTTGATGGTGTCGGATTCTTCATGAGCTTCTACATATGCGTTCCAGGTCCTGTCAGTTGGTGTGAGACTAGTAGTACCCTCTCTCAATTGTCGCATTGGAACACTTGAAGTTTCTTCTCTACAGTCTTGAGTCAATCGTCAACATCCATCAGCTCAACAGAGCGAGAGAAAGTAGGTGGCTTGGTGCACTGAAAGTCTCCAAGTCTATCCCTCGGTGGCGGTGGTGGCGCTTGGGGTTGAGCATTCTGCATGTTGACCATGGTCTGCTGCATGGTTTCAAGCATTTGAGCTTGCATCATCAAAACTTGCTCTCAGTGATGGTGGCGGGTTCGCAGCGTTGTTGTTCTCGGCATTGGCGTTGCGGTTATTTGTGTTGACCATCTAAAGAATTGATGAGATAAGCAAGAAAGGGGTGGGGAAGAGAAATAATGGTGGACAAAGAGAATCCCAACTAAGATTTTCTTATATATGATAGACGTAACACTAGCACTCAAACAAAGATGCAAATCAAACATTTGATCATCACACAAAGAACAATCGATTCCTCACATAGCGGTATATCGATTACAAAAAACGTGATAATTCTAAATGAACCTAAAAGCCTAACCTAATGACTCAATCATGACTTCTATCTTTGAGAAGTCAATCCTCCGTGTAATAGTCATTCAAATCTGGGTCTTCAATCTTCTGAATGTACTTTCTCCTTTTCCTTGGCTTGCCGGTTGAGGCATCGACGACCAGCATTGGGGGCATTGACAGGCATAATGACCCTTGTCTCTGCAGTTATAGCACTTTCAATCTCCTTGGTCTTGGGAGCATCTATGGGCAAAATAGCCAACCTTTCCACATTTGAAACATGTCGTGGAACCTCTGTTGTGATTGGATATTGACTCTTTGGTTGCATTTATCTCTTGCACCTAGCCAACATCATCTTTAGTATTACTCTTTTTCTTTCTAGATGAGGGTCTTACTTCCATAGATTGGATTAGTTGGTTGACGTCTTGCATTTGCAATGGGATTTGTTGTACGGTCTGAAGGAGTTGAGCTTAGACAATCAACAACTGCTCGAGCGTTGAGGGTGGGCGCTCACGTCATTGTTGTCGCCGTTGTTGTAAAATAGAGGTTTTAAAGGTTTTAAAGAGGGTTGAGAAAAAATAGTTTTTGTTCATAAATAATCTTAAAATATGACTCTTCTAACTAGGCTAGCATTCCTACGGTCGACACGACTACGGTGTCACTCGGTCACACCCGGTTTTAAGGACAAACAGAATGCTCATATTATGTGTGCCTAGGAATCAAGTTTACACACATACCGTACAGAAAATGGATACAGATTAACCAATGTCTCAAAACAATATATTTATTATACGAATAATGTGTTACAAAAGACTAATCAAATAGTCTCGAGAATATAGCAGCAGAAAGACTCCATAACCCCACAGGCAATCAACCGGGGGTAATCGCTCGCCTAGAACTCCTCATCAAAGAATCTCAAATCTTCTTCAGCTTCTGAGCAGCAGGTTTGAGTAGCATGAAAAATAGCAAGATTGAGTAAACTTATGGTTGGTATTCAGCAAGTGTGGGAAAAATATGAAATACAAGCTATAATGATAAGGATAAAGATATAACAAGATTATATGCAGAAAAGTAACTACACAGTTGCCCACTGCAATTTACCGACTAGACATAACCAATCAGAACCATCCCAAAACCCACTAATCCTTGCGAGGATTCCAGACCGCTCGTAACCATGAGCACGACTATCATGACAGTTTACACTCTATAGAGGTTAGTACTCTGTACCCATGAGTAGTAATTTCATCACCTTTCGGCGACTAAAGAATCACCATGTTGCCATGCCCACTAAAGAACAAGCACACTTCTATTGGTGTGCGGCTAGAAAATCACTACAAAACTCTTCATGGCTTCCTTCAGCTTGTACATACCCACAGAAGTTTCACCACTAGTGCAATTAGCCATTCAACTTTCGAGACCCCCACTTGTACCTTGTGGATCCCAAGTGTAAATCCCCTCATTCACCACCCATCTTGCTCCCGACGATTTGAGTGTATACCAGCCTTCCTCGCACCACCGTTTGGCACGTACAAAACTGATCTCTACCACTTACTAGGTCAGGCCGTGCCCATACTTGGCTCGTGGGGGCACATGTTATTCCTGGGTGATCTCTCCAAGAACCGGTCCTTAATATGACTCTAGTGATATATTAAACCAGAGGACTACCGGTAACCCCTAGAAATAGCTTCAAACTATCGGTTACCCCGGACACAGTTTCCAAATCAGTCACCCAAATCTTACCACCATGTTGCAACAAAAAGATTATCCATCTTTCCTCATGTGCAATAGTTCGATTACTCAATGTTAGACCAAAGACAAACCCAATTCCCAAAGCAAAACTAAGCATGACAGATTCAATTTAAATGCATGCAACTATCTAAAGTAGAGAGAAAGAATATAGGATCAACATGGTCAGGGATCACTTACCTTGCTCTCCTGCTTGCTCCTGGTCAAAGTCTTGTTCTTGAAGGTCTTCAAGATGACCAGAGTTAGCAGCGTCTGAGTAATAACGATTGGAAACAAGTAATACAAAAAATAAATAAAACAATATATCAAACATTACCTAAATACTTAACAAACAGTATGAAAATATTCTACTCATCGCTACAAACGTGTGAGCGCAAGAATCCTTTGAATCGGAGATACGGTTAAAAAGTTATGAAGGTTTGAAGTTAATAAATCTAAAAGGTAATTAAAATAAATAGGATTAATCTTGACCATTCATGTAAAAATGAATGAAGCTAGTTATGACTGGGGAAACCATGGGTGGCACCGTGTTGCCATGAATGGAGATACAGAGCTCGTCGGAGTTCCTCCTAACTCAAGCAAGGAAGCTCCATTTTCGACGAGGTTTCCTCCTATGGGAACGTAGCGACGAGAGGAATTCATTTTTGCTCACCTTGTTCCACAGCGGCAACTATGGAGGGCGCATGATAGTGAGGCTTCTTCCCAAAACCTCAGCGACGATGATAGCATGGTGTGGTGGTCCTCCGGCGTCAGGGTTGGCTCAAACGGAGGTGTCTTGACGTCCTTGTGCTCTGCGTGGGGGTTGTCTACGCCAGGAATCACCGAGACGGCGCGACATGAGCAAGACGACAAGCTAGGGTTTGGTGTTCGTGGGAGCAGAAATTTTGAGTCTTGGAGGTGCTATTTATAGACCAAAATTGATCTACATGTGAGAGAGACGGACTCTAACTCGTATGTGCATCAGATTTAATCTTTAACCACACTTTGGTTAGGATTTTGTAGGGGATTTCTGGTTCCAGTTTGGGGAAAAACTCCATATGGTACAACTGACTGCAGGAAGCAGAAATGGCTTGGGTGGGTTTGCTTGGTTGGAGTTTGGGCCGGGAAAGATTGCGTGCTGCTGCTGCCCCACGCATATTGCTTGTTGTGCGTGCTGTGTATGTGAGGAGGAAAAAGGGAAGACGACAGAAAAGAAAAGAAGAAAGAGCGGGGAAAAAAGAAAGCAATAGGAAAATTGGAAAAAATCAAACTGGAAAATTCTGATGTTAAGTAAAAGAAAATATAAGTTGTTTTAGAAAAGATTTTGGAATTATATTCCTAAGAGAAAAGATTGGGTTTGAAAAATTATCTAAAAAAGACAGGGGCAAGGCAACAGTGTGACGGACTGGCGCAATAGGAAATGGGTCACGGCACTGGGCCGGAGCGGGAAGGGGAGAGGAGATAGGAAAAGAAGAGCAGACCAGGAGCTGGAAATTGGGCTCAAAGAACTAAGGAATTATAGAAAAGGATTTCTAATTTTCAAAATTTAAGGTTTAAATGAAATTCAAACAAATTCTATTCGAAACCTAATTCTAGGTCACACATCAATACAAAAATAAATGCAAGTCAGCATGAATGCAACAATCAATTATAAAAGCCTAAATTTATTTAATTAATTTATAAAATAATCTTTTGCCTAAATAAAATGAATTCCACTTCTAAAATTATAAATGTGAATTTTATTCTATTAATAAAAAGTTTTAAAATTTAGTGAATTTCAGACACATTCCAAAATTTGAAATTTTGGGGTGTGACAAGCAGAGTGCGATTGAGGCACCGGCTTGTTGACCTTAATGTTAGTTGCTTTCTTTCCCACAACTTTTGTCCCCTTCGGAGGCGGAGCAGGGGTGGAGGCGGCATTGCATTTCCCCGCCCACATTTTAGAGGCGCTGTCACCAGAGCTTCCTGCTGCAGCGCTCGCTGAGCCGACATCAAGAGCCCGAGCCGAGACCAGGATCACCGAAATAGGGATCTCCCCTTCGAAGCCGGGTATGTGCGACTCAAAGCTATCCAGGCTTGCGCGAAGACATAGATCAGTTAAATTCTAAGCAATGGAAAAGGTAATAAATTAATATTGTTTTACTGGGTCCCTAGTAGTCTGGATATGGTAGGCGCGCACCTGCTTGGGAGTTGGTCAGCTGTTGATATTCTAGAACACTTCCTTCAAATGCTTGATTAGCTTGGCCACCTCAATGTTGTCACCTGACTCACGAGTCAGATCCTGGACCCCACAGTACTCCCACTCGGGATGTACCTACTTCTTCAAGAGGATTACTCAATGGGCCAACCTGTTGGTGACCATGTCAACTCAGGTTAGACTGAGTTGCTTCAATTCATTGAAACAGTTGGGTAGGGCCTTCACAGCTAAGATCTTAGCATCCACCGGCTCTTCGATCCAAGTTCATCATACTCGGGGAGCCGGTCAACAAAGGGCGGCAGACTCGGCTCATGGTTCTTGCAATAGAACCATTGCTTGTGCTAGCCTTTGAGAGATGTTTTCACGGGAATGATGATGAAGTCTTGCTATGGGCGAGCTTGAATGCCAATGCCAACCATCACCTGGCGCTTGGTGGCACTAGGCTGGTATTTCAAGAAAAAATAGTGCATGAATAAGACAAAGTTGGGGAGGTCAGCAAGATAGGCTTCGCAGAGATGCAAGATAGGCAATGATTTCTTTTAAGGAGGGTGGGTTGTGACGCCCCCTAGTGTCACTATAGAATCTACAGTGCAACTACAGTGTACCTGCAGTATAATCTGGGTTTAAGTTTGTATTTCAAATTTAAATCAACTTTTATTATTAAATCATGTTCGATTGCCACTTCTATTATATCTCCAAATTTTTGCATACAAGTTTGGCAATCTAGATTTTTCTCCAAAGGTTTGAGGCCCCAATAGATTGGAACCAAATTCAAAGCTAATTCAATTTTTAAGTTTGTAATTGAAAATCTATTTGGAATTTGAATTTCACACCGAAAGGAAAGTTGTTTATTTGGATTTATACTGCCACCTCACACAATTTTATAAATTTTTGAGTTCGGGAAGGATTGTTTTGTAACTTTCCAAGTTTTTATCAAAGAAGGAAAATTCAAATTTTAAATCAAACTGGTCGGCCCACCAGGTGGTGCACCGCACACTCTTTCACCCCGCGCCTGGGCCCACCTGTCATCCACACACCGTGCCCATGTGTGCCACAAGGTCACCTCCAAGCCACCACCAACCGATGAGACACCTCCGGTGACCATCAACCCCCCACCAACCATCAGTGACTAGCTGCCTCCCATGGAGATCCTCCTTCCCATGCTTTTCCCGTTGGTTCTGGTGTAGCGGCGAGTGCCCTAGGTAGCCTAGAGCATTTTTCCCTAGCTCCAGCGACCTCCCATCCACCAGAAATCCTCCGCTGCTCGCACCGCGCCTACGCACATGGCATGGTGAACACAAGCTCGATGCGTGCAACACACATAGCCGGCATGGATCGTACCGGGACACTGGCTTGCACCAGCCTAAGGGGCCGACAAGCTTCACCTTTGGGAGCCATGAGCGGGCTGAGCCAAATTGAGCCCGTGAAGCACAGTACCATTTCTCAATATCCGTCAGATTTAATTTGATTTAATTCAAATGAATCTGAAATCTTCCAAAATTCATAGAATTTCGAATAAATTTAGGAAAATTGTGAAATCACTTCTAATGTTTGAATTCAACTGTTTCCTATGAAATAAAAATATAGAACCTATTTACATAATTTATGAATTATCAAATAATTATTATGCTTTGATAATCAAGATTAATTCATAACTAATTACCTAGAAGTCCGAAATTAATGAAACTTTGCCCAAAATTATATCTTTACATTACCATCCTGGAAAAAATAGTTTCAAACCATTGCATGGTCATTAGTTATGCTAATTACTTGCTTTTCCCCTTTGGATAGTTTATCCATTAGTAATTA
Source organism: Sporobolus alterniflorus (assembly GCA_008808055.3). Taxonomy (NCBI): domain Eukaryota; kingdom Viridiplantae; phylum Streptophyta; class Magnoliopsida; order Poales; family Poaceae; genus Sporobolus; species Sporobolus alterniflorus. The sequence goes on from VSTD030004223.1 coordinate 10,159, forward strand.
AATTGCTTAAGGGTTAAAATGTCAAATCTTGCCATGATGCCTTGCTAATGACCCCCAATCTTAAGTAAACCACTCAAGACATGTCATTAGTGGATCTTGAGTCGATTACTTTCCAACCCTGCTTCCACCTATTAAATACTTAACCTATAGGAGTTAATGAAGGAAATTCTTCAAACTAAAATAATTAACCTCTCTAATCACCATAAAGCATGTAAGCCATGTTAGTTAACTACCTTGTCTTATCTTCGTC
>VSTD030004224.1:0-10408 GCA_008808055.3 Sporobolus alterniflorus
CCGACGGCCAGGGCGTCGTCAGCATATGGCAGGGGTACGAGGACAAGGTCGCCCGCGTCGAGATTCAGCGCTACCTGACGCAGAAGCTGCCGTGGATGCGGTACCATGAGCACCCCGAGTCTGGGCACACGTTCCTGAACTGGGATGGTGTCGGGGACGACATCATCCGGGAGCTCTTGCTCGGCGAGGCGCCGAGATCAGAGGCTGGCAAAGCTAGCTCAGGCGAGATGGTTGAACAGAACGAACGAAGATTGGGGAGGAGCAGTTGCTAATTGCATTTAGATGGAGAAAAAACGGTGTTGGTCATGTCAGTGCACTGATTGCTTGGCTGATCAGGACTGTTTTAGGTGGTGCAGGAGCTTGGCTGTAGCTACCACAGTTTGCTTCTGCCACTTGATTCGCATCAATGAGTGACGGGTGTTAGTATTGGGACATCATGGAGATTTGGATTTGGCTGGCACAAACCGTTTGCTTGTAGACGCAGCTACGCCGCGACGGGTCGCGTGCTAAGGCTGACGCACGACCGGCGCCACCGTCCACCACGTAGTCGGCCCGTCCGACTGCCGGACTTCCTCTTCCACCTCCCCGCCGGCCACCACCTTTGAACTGACCGGTTGAAAATAGACCGGGCCATGGCCTAATTGCATGGCATGGCCCGTAATCCAGCCGGGCCGGGCTGCCTTGTTAAGAAAATGGCACGGCCCGTTGGCCAGGTATATATATATGAATAGGTGATATATATGGGGCATGAATTCGTATATTTCTTATGGAAGTTTTGTTATGCTGTTAAATAAAAATTATCTTGAAAATTATTTTAAGGGAAAATCCAAAGAAGAAGGAATCAATTATTTGGTATTATCCGTAAGCATTATGACTGCAATGGGCCAATGTGGGGTTTATGGGCAAGTGACAATCTTATTATGGGCCTTGGATGGTCCGATACTAGCAAAATACATTGTTGTAATTAGCCTGCAAAAACAGACGAATGAATTGGTCTGCACTTCTCTAAAAGAAAGAAGGTTTTTAACTTACTTCTTCCCATTCAGTTCTTAGACTCCTGAAACTTGGAGCCATGTCCTAAAAAATAAAAGAGAAAATAGAGAACACCGTCACAAATTATATAAAGTTGAAAATTTCCATGGTAAATAAATTAAGCTTCAAAATACAACCTCAACTGTGGAGTGTCACCACTCCAATTTTCTCTAAAATAATACCAAGACAAGAGGTTAGGAGGGGCTTAAGCCCCCTTCAATTAAATCTACCCTGTTTGGTACTGTGATGCTAACATGTAAGTCTCTTGCTAGTTCGTTGTTACTCTTGCCATTTCAGGGGCACAACCTCAGACTCAGCGGTTCTTTTTTTTTAAAAAAAAAGAGAGAGAAGAAGAAAAAATGAGTAGAGAAATTAAGTGGTCAGTTTGACAGTGAAACGCGATCTGTGTAGAAATGCTTCAGAGGTGGGATCAAAGTGTGGTTTAGGTTGCTTTGAAGTTTACAGAAGAGCTTATGGTTCAGAATGGTAAATGTATGCCACGGCTGCCCATCTGTTTCCTTGTTTCCGCTGTTGATGTCAGTGCTCGCCCGACGAGGGGTCGCAGTGACTGGCCAGGTCCAGCTGCGGCGTCTGCCCCTTTCCGAACTTGTACACGAAGGCGAGGATGACGTACTTGTAGTTGCCCGACGCACACGTGTCGGACAGGGACGCCTCGCCGTCGTTCTGCCCCCAGTAGACGGCGATGCCGCCGGCATGGCTTGTATCCAGGAGCGCCACAAGGAGGGTGGCAATGATCAGGAAGACAGCGGGAGCTCGGCTTGCCATGGCTTCAGCGTGCACAGATACTAGCTACTACCAGTAGAAGAGGAACGTTCTTCGGGTTATCACAGTGATGGATAAGGAAGAGTGCTTAACTGGGTATCTTTTAATTTTATAGAGATTTGAAAGCGTTAACCTAATTCCAGTATGAACGTTACGGAAAATTTTACATACCTTTCGTGCCGTGGATCATCCGCATTGCAGTGTGAATTTGCCGTGGGTGGTTACGTTTAAGTAAAGGCGAGATGAAAAACATTTCTTTGCGTCCGTATGCATTCCATCATTAATCTACTTGTATATGAACGTTCAAGCTAGTTCGAATCTGAAACGCTCCACTGTACTCAGCCTGGCACACACGACAAAGCTTGCATCTTTCCTGCGTCTTTCAAGTTACACGCCTTTTGTCTACTCCGAAGTAGAGAACCAGACAAAAGAAGTGACGAGTACGTAGATTCCATTACTGGAAGAATAAAGAAATGAACGCTGGCACTATAAAAAAAATTAAATCCACCACGGAGGAAAATCTCGAGCAAAATCCAGTGAACTTTACCAAAACAGCATTGTTGGGCATTGGAATTCCAAGGTTTAGAGACGGTTACACCCAAGAATATTTCACTGATGCATGAAAACTACAGCAGCCCTAAATAGAGGGCAAGAATGGCTATGCACCACATCTAGTACTACTTGATATCTTTTTATGTGAATTTACATGTTAATAAGTTGTTTGAAAAATAAAAGAGGGTCCACTAGTTTATTATTGTAGGTGTCATTATGTGGAGGGAGCGATGAGCGTGGAACATCGGTGAAAGGGAACGACGGCGACGGCTGTAGCTCCGATGGCATGGTGCTCTGACTAGCGAGAAGGCAAAATGGTGACATGATTGAGTGATGGAGAGAGTGAACAAGGTTGATATGTCGTTTTTATGCTAGTTGAGGGTGGGTGGCGGCGGTGGTATGGATTCCATGCTTCAATTTCAGCTCGAGAGGGAAGACGACGGGACGAAGCGTTGACAGAAGATGAAGTGGAGGTAGCAAGCCCGATTGGCTCCATGGGAAGGAAGCATGACACGACGCAACGGTATGACAATGTCGACTAGGGAAGGAGAAATGAAGGAGACGACACCAGTTGGCCTAACATAAATCTTAGAGCATCTCCAAGAGACTAGGTAAAAGAGGCTGGTTATCCACTCTAACTATATAGAGGTAACTCACTAAGGGGTCATTTAATTGAATTTTCTAGCACCACAGTGATCCACATCATCCTTAAATCCCCACTGTTCATTTCACGTTCTATTTTCAATCAGGGCTATCATGTTTTCCCTATTGTCGCGCGCCAAAACTTTCCACATGTTTCCCTTCACGCTCGACTACCCTTATCCTTTTCCTTCTACCGCTCATCCGCTGTTGTCCACCCGTTGGCCTCCTCTGAATCTATGTGCAACTGGCAGCTACTTCTGCTCCCTCACCTAAGAGAAGGTCTTCGCCGACCCCAACATTGTTCCCGCCCAAGGTCGCGCGCCACCTAGCCTCATCATTTTCGTTCTCCCACGGCTCAGCTCCCTGTCCACCCGTTCCATTCCTCCCTAGCTGCTGGCCTTCGGTGTCTGTTGTGTCTTCCTCGGTGATGAGAAGGTTCTCGCCGACCCATACATTGGTCCTGCCGACGGCCGCATGCCACTTAGCCTTATGGTTTTCGTTCTCCCTCGCGTCTGCTCCCTGTCCTCCTGTTCCCCTGCTCCTGAGGTTCATGTGGTGACTATGTCCAAGGTGACTCCCTCCGTCCCAATGGCTGCAAATAGTCTGAGCAGTTGGCATATGTTGTCCCCGGCGTGAACTGGCGCCCATGGGCCCATCCTCCTCTGGCATCATGTTTCGCCGCGACATGGACCACGTACCGACACGTCGAGGTCAGTTTCCCCTCTTTTCAAATTCGTAATCCTGTTTCACTGGTGCTTAATTAATGAATAAATGCTTAGGTTACCTTGGTTGCAGCACAATTTCTCCACCACCATCAATTCTCCTATCATCTTTTCATTTTCACCGGTGCACATCCCATATAGTTCTCTATCGATGTCAGAGGTAACTCCCTCTTCCTTCATTTGTTCCTTCATAGGTATGGTGTTGTAATTCCCCAAATTCCATGTTGTTTTGTTCCTCAATCTCTACCTTCCATTCCATGTTGTTTTGTTGCTCCTTCTGTCCATTTCGTTATTAATTTTTGGGGTGAACAAATGTACCTTTGCTAATTTCTTTGTATGGTTTTGTCCCCTACAGGTTCATACCATTGGGTACAACACTTGAAATTAGGTCACAGTTTAGGTCGTGTTCATTTTTGAGGTAACAATTTTATCTCCACAATTTTGTTTCAATTTTTTGTACTGCACAGATGTCGCTCTGATTTTGCCTGTAACTGTACTTGACAATATACTGTCCATGTTGACCCACTGTCATGGTTTAATTCTATAGCTGCACCTACATGCTTATGATTCCTCATGGAGGTGCTAATCTACTGTTTTTTGGGTCGTGTAGATTCTAGCAAGGCATGCAATTTAGTTAATTGGATGCATTGGTTTGTTGTATTTTAGTAGAATGGTACCAAGTTTAGTTTTCATATTCCAAAATATTGGTAGATGGTACTTGAATTCTGAAAGTTACAGATACTCTGTTCATTTGCACAGATGATGCGATTTGACCTGTAACGGTACTTGCAAATATATTGTCCATGTTCACCCACTCCCATGGTTTGACTCTATAGCTGTACCTACATGCTTGTGGTTCCTCATGGAGGTGCTAACCTACTTTATTTGGTCCTGTAAATTCCAGCAAGGCATGCACTTTGGTTGATTGGATGCATTTGTCATTTGTATTTCAATTTTTCAGTACAATGATACCAAGTTCAGTTTTCATATTTCACAATATTGGTAGATGGTACTTGAATTATGAAAGCTACAGACACTCTAATGGTTTCCTTCTATAGTTGTACCTACATGCTTGTGATTCCTCATGGAGGGGCACACAATTTAGTTGATTGGAGGCATTTGTCTGTTGTATTTCAATATTTCAGTAGAATGGTACAAAGTTCAGTTTTCATACTTCACAATATTGCTAGATGTTACTTGAATCCTGAGAGTTACAGACACTCTGATGTTTACGTCAAGTCATAAAACATCAGTGTTACAAGTAACTTTAATGAATACCTTTACATCTGCTATTGTTTCTGACAAAATTCTGCTACATAATTTCTCCATAGGTTCTCCGAGCTCTTCCTGAGTGATATCAAATGCCACCTACCAAGTAGAAACCAATATAAAATTTCATATGTACAACCCTAATATGAATAGCATTGAAGATAGTTTGCAAGAAACATCAAATGCAATCATATACCTAATTAGGGAATGAAGGAACATCATCTTGGAAGATACAGAGGTCATTCATATAATCCTCTCGAATGATGTCAGACCTATTTGCTACAAACCTACCCCAAAGAAGGAACCACATAAAGTTAGGCACTTATATTGAAAATATGCCATCTGATTAGACTTATTAATCAGATTTTCATTTATTATAAAGATGAAAAGGATATTACCTGTCATATACTTGATTAGGGAATGAAGGAACATCATCTTGGAAGATACATAGTTCATTCATATAATCCTCTCGAATGGTGTCAAGCCTATTTGCTAGAACCTACCCCAAACAAGGTACCACATAAAGTTAGGACACTTATATGGAAAATATGTCTTTTGATTAGACTTATTAATTAGATTGTCATTTATTATAAAGATGAAAAGGATATAACATGTCCTGATTTTATAAACTAGGGCCCTATATCACATAAGAGATGACCAGCAAACCCCAGTTTCAGAATAATTCCTGCTCCCTGACTAGCAAGGGATAGTATGGAGCCTCTCGATCCCAAGAATTTATTCCTGAATTACCAATTGAGGAAGTGGCACGATTACAATGATTTTTATGAAACCCAAAATGTACTATAAACATGAACATTTGTTGAATGTAGTACCACTTCGGGCATGTACTTTCGGATTGGGATACAGACGACACACTCAATATTTAGGGTTCATGTCTATAATTTTAGTTATATATAAGCCATTTTGCTTTGCATTGGTCCTTCCTCCTCCTATAAATATCACCCTCATCAGCGAGCGAATCCAACAATTTTTCAAAAATCAAGGGGTTTCTTTTCCATCTATACCTTTCAGTTCTTACTTTTTGGGGTTAACAAATGTACACTTGCTGATTTCCTTTTATGTTTTTGTACCCTGCAGCTACATATCATTGGGTATAGCGCTTGAAAATAGGTCACGGTTGATGTCGTGTTCATTTTTGAGGTAACAATTTTATCTCCACAATTTCGTGACAAATTTTTGTAGTGCACTGCATGATGATAAGTTACTTCTTAGGTTACGCGTGGAATCCTTTTTTTTCCCTATGTGATTGGGTTATATGCTCATGGAAATAACATCAGTTTTTTCTTTAATAGGAATATGCCGCTTTACTCTGTTTTACGCTTGATTTTGTTAGTTTAACAATTGTCTCAATCTATGGAAAAAAAACTGTATGTGCAAAAACTATGAAGTTGAGTACATTTTCCACCATGAAGCATGTTATGGTTTAGTGATTTTTTATGTTGTAGAAGCACAAAAAAGTCTAGAAAATAGTCATTGCCAGGTACGTTTAGCCTGGTTAGGATGGATATACATAGATGAAACATCATCGATCGGTCCTGGTGAACATTTAACACCCCTAATAAACAAAAGCCAAAGCTGTGGTCCAAATAATGACACCTTCTATAGCCTCGATACTTTGATATGTACATGGAATAAGACCACATCGAATTAGCTTCCCATGAACTTAACAAATTGGTTGCAGCAATATAATTTTAGTTATATATAATCCATTTTGCTTTGCATTGCTCCTTTCTCCTCCTATAAACATCATCCTCATCAGCGAGCGAATGCAACATTTACCCAAAACTGTTCGCATGATGATAAGTTACTTCATAGGTTATGCGTGGAATCCTTTTTTCCTAGGTGATTGGGTTATATGCTCATGGAAATAACATCAGTTTTCTCCTTAACAGGAATATGCTGCTTTACTCTGTTTTCTGCTTCATTTGGTTAGTTTAACAAGTGTCTCAGTCTACGTAAAAACTGTATGTGCAGAAACTATGAAGTTGAGTACATTTTCCATTATGAAGCATGTTATGGTTTAGTGAATTTTTATGTTGTGCATGCCTCCCTCTTATTTTCTTTTTTGTGACATTTCTGATGTTCTTTATGTATGTTTCCAGAGGTGCCTAACCTTTGCGTCCTCCTTCGAAAGGTCAGGTAATTCATTTGTTTCCATCTACATGTCTGTACATTTCTTTCTTGAACTACACGAAAAATTCTTTCCAATTTTATTCTAGGTACTTTTGGGTTACTCAACAAACAACATTGAGAATTTTTTTTGTACCTATAGTTGTAGCACTGATTACATATGGCATGGGTGCTTGCTGTTCTTTACTCTACATGTAGCAATGACTTGGTCGTGTAGAACTTGGTATGGTCTTTTTTTGGTTTATGGTTACGTATTTAAAAATTGCATGTCCATAGGTATGAGGTTTAGTACAAGTATTTTAAAACTGTATGTCCATAGCTATGAGGTTTAGTACAATTATACTATATGATGTGTATTGTTTTACTCAAACTACTATTTCTGTGGTAGCATTTATTTGCACGTTCCTATGTATTATTAATATTATATGGGTATGTGCTTTACATTATAATCTTATATATGTAGTGGTTTGGCTTTGTTTATATGAGTAAATTCCATTACTACTGCTATGGACACCGGTAGTAGTTCTACACAGACAGTCCCCAGTCGTAGAGGGTGATGACGTCGTTCCTCGAATGTTACTATCCCTCATATGAAGAACAACACATACCAAGAAAACCGATGTATTCACAGAGCAAGAATCAACGGAGCCCCTAACCCAAATAATGTAGCTATCAATCAGCAACCTGATAGAGCATTAGTACATGCACAATCAACATCAGCTGACCCCTCCAATGGTAAAATGAAAATTTTGGTGCCATCCCTTTGTTATGAATTCTTTTTGTTCTGAAATTTCAGCTCTATTTTTTCAGTTGTTTCTTTAGAACAACAAACAACTTTGGAACATGAAATAAGTCCTAATCACACTTCAAGTAATGATGATCAACCTGCTGAAACATCAATTCATACACAACCATTACCAAACACATCTTACAATGGTAAAATAAAATTCCTACTCTCATCCCTTCAACGTGAGTGACATTTGTTCGCTCAAATTTTGTATAAAATTTTCCATTTGTTTCTCCAGACCAACAAACACCTCAGCACCAAGGCATTCATTCTGGAGAAGCCTCAGCGTCACATATTTCAAATTCTCCGTCTTCCCATACAATGCCCAAATATAAAAGTAAAGCTCACGACTTCCCATACTATCATAGATTGTCCTTTGTTTTCCTTATTCTGAATTCAAATAATTTATTTTATGTGTTACAGGAACTATCTTTGAGCCATTAAATCTTGGGGCACCAACATGCTCTTGCACACATTGTGGTGCTTTTTTTCTGGTACGAAGAATGTCTACGACGAGATAGACAAACCGCAAACCCTAATTACAATCTATGCTGCAAAGGAGGTCGAATTTTGCTCCCGCCTTATCAACAGCCGACATAACCTCTTCTAAGTCTATTGACTTCACATTCAACACCTGTTTCAAGGCATATCTTTGATCATATAAGACAATACAATTCAATGTTTGCAATGACTTCAATGGGAGCCAAGGTTATTGAATCAATAAACGATGCCCATGGTCCATATGTTTTCAAGATCAGTGGACATGTTTGCCATAGAATTGGTTCTACGATTCCAACTCCAGGTGCATGAAGTTTCAAATAGAATAAGTGTTGTATCATTGTCACAAACTCCATTTCATGTGAATGAAATCATTGTGCAGTCTTTGATACAGATGCTAGATTCATATAATCCTATTGTCAGATTATTTCAGACAACACAGAAAAGATTAGTTGATAGTTCAGATGACCATTACAGTATAAGGATTTTTGGTGACATTGATGCACATAGTGATATATTTAGTTTCCCAGTCGCATCAGAGGTTGTTGGTTTGGTCATTGGTGATATTGGGGAAACTGATGTCAGCAGGGACATAATTATAGAAGATCGAACATCAAATTTACAACAAATAAATGAAAGGCATCACAAGTTCATGTCTATGCAATATCCTTAGTTATTTTCATATGGAGAATATGGCTTCCACGATAACATCATGTATCAGACATCTACCTCTATGCACCGCCAGAAGGCAATAATGGCAGAGTATTATGCCTACAGACTGCATGATAGAGCTAATGATTTCAACACTCCTTTGAGGTGTGGGAGAGGAACACAAGCTTATGAGGTTGACGCTTACTGCTGTGTTGAAAGGGAACGAATAGATCATTTTCGAACACCTAGTTTCCAACAAAAGTATAGATTAGCAACCTACAATTCCTTATCAAGCAGTGTTTCGAGTGGGTTGAGATCAGGTTCTTCTGTAGGTCAAAGAATTATTTTACTAGCATCTTTCACTGGAAGCCCTCGCTATTTGTACCAAAAATACCAAGATTGCATAGGCATATGTAGAAAATTTGGTTGCCCAGACCTATTTGTAACTTTTACATCTAATGCAGCTTGGGCAGAAATTGAAGTTGCTCTCCTCCTGACCTCACACCATCTGACCGACCAGAAATTGTTGATCATGTCTTCAAAATGAAGTTGAATATATTAATGGATGATATCAAAAATGATTTTTTGGACCTATAAATGTTGTTGTATACACCATAGAATTTCAAAAATGTGGCCTCCCGCATGCTCATATCATTATTTGGTTAAAAAAGGACAGGCCATGGGATGTAGCCATGGTCAACACTTTCATCTCTGCTCAACTACCCAATCCTACAAGTGATTCGATAGGGTATGAAGTTGTTTCTTCATTCATGATTCATGGTCCTTGCGGCCTTCATGTGACATACTCTCCCTGTATGATTCATGGAAAATGTTCCAAATTCTTCCCAAAAGAATTCTGTGAGCACACTACTATCCTTAAAAATGGTTTTGCCCAATATGCCTGTCCTAATAACGGAGTGGGTGTAAAAAAAAGGAATTGATGTTGACAATAGGTTTGTAGTTCCCCACAATGTTGATCTTGTGGTCAAGTTACAAGCTCACATAAATGTGGAATGAGTCAACCGTGATGGGATGCATAAGTATCTATTCAAATATGTTACCAAGGGCTTTGATTGTGCTAGAATTGGTATCCAAAGAGGGCCTTCATCATTAGACCAATCAAACGACATAGTCAATGAAATAAACAACTTTCTAGAATGTCATTGTGTGACTTGTAATGACGGGGCATGGAGATTGCTTCAATACAACATTCATTACACAGATCCATCAGTTGAGCATCTTCCTGTTCATCTTCCTTTTGAGAACAATGTTGTCTTCACTGAAGATGATGACCTTGAACAAGTACTTGATAATCCAAACA
>VSTD030004225.1:0-10407 GCA_008808055.3 Sporobolus alterniflorus
CTGAGTCTTGCTGGCAATGACGCTGCTGAGGTGACTTGGCCATGGTGCGATGTAGATATCGAGTCATGCTGGCGACGGTGCTGCCGAGTCATGCTGATGATGACACTACCGAGGTGACGTGACCGTGGCGCGATATAGATGTTGAGTCATGCTGGCAACGGTGCTGCTGAGTCATCTAGTGATGACACTGCCGTGGTGACTTGGCTATGGTGCGATGTAGATGTCGGGTCATGCTGACAACAATGTTGCCGAGTCATGTTGGCGACGGTGCTGCAGAGGCGACTTAGCCACGGTGCGATGTAGATGCCTAGTCATGCTGGCGAAGGCACTGCCGGGATGACTTGACCTTGGCATGATGTAGATGTCGAGTCATGCTGACGACAGTGCTGCTGAGTCATGCTGGCGATGACGCTATCAGGGCGACTTGGCTGTGGCTTGATGCAGTTGTCGAGTCATGCTGGTAATAGTGCTGTCGAGTCATGCTAGCAACGACACTACAACTCAATGTTATATTGACTATTGTAAGGTTGCGCACCCCCCGAGCTCATAGCATCGATGTGTTGTCGTAGTGTGAAAAAGTCAGATTGACATGCCAATCACCAATGTATTCATGTTGGCTCGAAGCCGAGTGATAGCATGCAAAATGTCATAGCCTAAAGATGTCTTCCTTTGGCAAGAACCTGACCTCAGTCAATGTGTCGAGTAAGGGTTTTGCTTATAGGCTACTCAGGACTTAGTGTCTACATAGTCTCTTGGACTCGGACATTAAGCCATCGTGCGTATGAGTCCTAATTAACAGTCTGCTCAGGCAATCTGAATTTTTCACCGAGTAGTTCCCAGCTTAGTGCTCAGGACTGTGGGCGTCATGCGTTAAGTTCATAGAGCATTTAAAGCCTTTGACGACTTGGATCGGGATCTTGCTCAGTTTGTTGAGGTAAGGATTTTTCCTAGGTGTGATCAGTTCTTAGTGTCATGGTCACGCGGCATAGAGCCTTGGCTCGCAGACTAGACGTTTGAAGACCTTGATCCACCCGAGTTGTAAGGGTATTGAGTCCTTCTGGATACTCAGGTTTCTCTCAGATCAAACTAGATTAAGTGTCTATCGGTCACACGACACAAGGCCTAACACGAACATGCGAAGTTGTGAGATACTAAGGTTTCAAATGCTGAATAAGTCATGCGCCTCTTTCAAGCTGCTTCTGACTAAGTCATTTAAAACTGAACGAGTTAAATATAACTCGTGCATGCCCAAGAAATCAGCATACTAAAGTATAATAAGACAAACCGAGGAAAACAAAATAAGATCCCTCCCTGCCGGTACATGACATTGTCCTAGATGCTTAGGGACCCATGTAGACGTGTGGTCTGATGACATCGGATCTTGCCGTTGCTGAACTCGTCGAATCAGGATCGGAGAGCTGCTTCTCAGAGCCAAGCGCTGCACTCATGACCTGGCTAGGATGGTGGGACGTCCAAGGAAGGTCGGATCTTGCTCGAACTCTCGCTTGCCTGCCGATCTGCTTGCTTGCGTCAGACTGGCGTCGCCGTGAATGTAATGGCCATGAAGTGCATCCCTCGAGCACGCGGATGTCACGATGGCAGCAATCTTGGTTGAAGACGAAGTACTTTGATGTTGTGGAGGTCATCGATCTCGATGTATGAATCTTCACGTATGTCCTATGGTGGATATTAACTGTCGTGGTTTATGATAATGATTTAGAGTAAGGGTGGTTATGAGATCAAGAGATCGATGATAACACAGATGATGCGGAGATTTTTATACATGTTTAGACCTCTCGAAGGAAAATAACCCTACGTCCTATATTCTTATATTACTCATGGCAATTGATGTTGTGTTTTTTGATTGTTTCCTGGGGGTGCCTCTACCCCTCCTTTTATATTCAAGGGAGGCGAGGTTACAAGGAAGGTAACCGAGTTAGTTAGAACGTGATTCTAATCAGGACTCTATCTCTACTTGCCTGTTTTACAGATATTTCTATAGATATAATTATTTATGCATTGGGGAGCACGCCATGGTCATCTGAAATTTTCTGGATGGTGGGGCAAGTCGTAACGGACCCCTCCTTAGGCCTTCCGAGTTCATGTGGAACGGTACCCTGAGAACCAATTCTCGTCAAGTTATCTAGTAAGGTCTAGCAAAAGAGTTTCACATATCATCTCTACTCACCCTAGCATAATGACAAGCTTAGTCAACAAAATATAAACTAGTATAACAAGTGAAGCAGAGTTAACTTAGATGAACATGAGGGAAATACAAAAAAAAAGATACAAAATATACAAGATAGAACACAAGCTCCCCCTCAAATCAAGTCAAAATGATGGCAAACATCAACCCCCCCCCCCAAAGCAGCAAAGCGAGAAGCATCAAGGGGTTTGGTGAAAATATCAGCCAACTGTCCCTCTGTGTCAATGTATCTCATCTCGATATCTCTCTTTTCCACATGACCTCTCAAGAAGTGGTGTCTCACTTCGAGGTGTTTCATTCTTTTGCGGAAGACTGCATTTTTAGTTACAGAGATGGCACTGGTGTTGTCACACATGAGAGAAAATCTCTTGAAAATCACTCCAAAGTCTCTCATAGTATGCACAATCGATAGGATTTGAGAGCATCAGCTACATACTCAGCCTCTGTGGTGGATTGAGCAACTGAAGATTGTTTCTAAAAAGACCAGCAAAAAAGAGAGGATACGAGAAAATGGCAGGTACCAAAAGTGCTCTTTCGGTCAATAGCACTTCCAGCAAAATCAGCATTTAAAAAGCCAACAAGATCCAACGAAAAAGAAGCATAATACCAAATCTCAAACTCAAGAGTTTGTTTGAGATACTTGAAGATTCGTTGAACTGCTTGAGGATGTGAAGTGCGTGAGGAAGCCTGAAAGCATACATACAAGCACACAGTGAACTGGATGTCCGGTCATGTCGCCGTGAGGTATAAGAGGGAGCTGATCATGCTCCTACACTCCTTTTGATCGACTGCCTCACCATCTTCATCGGGATCCAATGCTGTCATCATACTCATTGGAGTTGACACTGGCTTAGCATCAGCCATGGCAAACTTCTTGATCAAGTCCTTCGTGTAATTAGCTTGATGTACAAATGTGCCCTCCTTTATTTGCTTGACTTGGATATCTAAGAAAAAGGTTAGTTCTCCCATCATGGACATTTGGAACTCAGTCTCCATCATTGCCTGAAAACTTGACACAAGAGAGTGAGAAGAGCCACTGAAAATGATATCATGCACATATATCTGAACAAGTAAAAAGTCATTGTCATATTTAAGAGTAAACAGAGTCTTATCAATACTCCCCATCACATACCTATGCTCTAGCAAGAAGGATTTAAGCCTAGCATACCAAGCCCTCAGTGCTTGCTTAAGTCTGTACAAAGCCTTTGAAAGCTTATACACATGATTATGGTACTTAAGATTCTCGAAACCTGGGGGTTGCTTAACAAAACTTCCTCCTGTATGACACCATTTAGGAACACACTTTTCACATCTATTTGATAGAGATTGAATCCCTTGGAAGCGGCACAGGCTAAAAGATTCCTAATGGCCTCAAGACATGCAATAGGAGCAAATGTTTTCCCAAAGTCCTGACCTTCTACTTGCCTATATCCTTGTGCTACAAGGCGAGCCTTGTTTCTCACAACCTCACCGTCCTCCCATTGTTTGTTCTTGAACACCCATTTGGTGCCAATCACATTGACTCCATGAGAAGGATCAACCAAGGTCTAGACTTGGTTGCTCTCAAAGTTCTCTAACTCCTCATGCATGGCATTAACCCAACTTGAATCAGAAAGTGTGTCCAACATCTCGAGGGTGAAATAGAGCAACAAATAATGTGTTGATAAAGCAGGATAGATGTGCTGACCTTTAGGACCGTGTTACTCTTTCATTTAAGTTACCTATGATCTATTGAGGTGGATGTGCCTTCCGAATGTGGGATGGAGCTTCCAGGTCAGAGTTGATCTCCCCCTCAACCCGTGATGCCTTCACTGTTGGTGTCGAAGATGTAGTAGCCTGATGAGCCTCTGCTTCAAGTGTGGAAGTAGGAACAAGCTCGGGTGATGATGTAGAAGGAAGTAGTGGTTCATCTTCATCACCGTCAAGGCCCTGTAGTTCCTCATCTACAAAGATGCTCTCCTCCATTTCCTTGTCTCCTGCACAATCAAGGACATCACGAGGACAAAGAGAATTTTCATCAAAGGTCACATCGCATGACTCAACAATGGTGTTAGTGTCAAGGTTAAACACTCTGTAAGATCTGCCATGAGGTTATAATCAAGCAAAATGACATCAAAAGAACGAGACTCAAATTTGTCCAGATTGGCACGCTTTAAGATAAAGCACTTAAAAACAAAAGGCCTGAGATGAGAGATAGATGTCTTGCGTCCAAAGTAAAGCTCAAAGGGGGTCAAATTCAAGATTGAGCGCGGGAAAATTTAATTGGAGATATAACATGCAGTGCTAATAGCATCGTCCAAAAACGTCTAGGAATCTTATGCTCATTGAGCATCATCCCTGCCATCTCAATTAGAGTGTGGTTCTTTCATTCTACAACACCATTCTATTGAGGCACACGCAGGGTAGAAAATTGCTGATCAACACCATGCTCAAGGCAAAATTGATCAAAAGAGGTATTCCTGAACTCGGTCACATTGTCACTGTGAATAGCTTTCAAGCAATTGGGATGCTTATTGTTCAACCTCAAAGCCAAGCTCCGAAAGTGTTTAAACACTTCATCCTTACTTTCTAAGAAGAAAACCCAAGAGTAACGAGAATAGTCATCAATGATGATAAGAACATACCACTTATCGCCCGTGGAGCGAACCTGAGAGGGACCGATAGTGTCCATATGGAGTAACTGTCCAGGTTGCTCAGTCATCACAGTGTTAACCAGAGAATGGGATGCGGTAATCATCTTGACATAACAACAGGAAGAACAAACCAAGTTACTCTCAAACTTGAGCATGGGCAATCCTTGGAGTTGGCCTAAGCCACTAAGTCGACATAACAAGTCGAAGCTCAGATGACCTAATTTCCTATGCCACTTTCAAAGCTCAGACGAAGACTGAGAGATCAAACACTTCATAGAAGATTGAGCAATTGAGAAATCAGCCTGAAAGACTTTTTCAAGGTGAGAAATGCCACAAACAAGCTTGCTAGAAGAATCATTAACTTGTGAAAGAGAACATCTAAATCAGCATTGACAAGCTGAGAGACAGAGAGCAGATTATACCTGAGCTTGTACACAAGAGTGACATCATTCAAGGTAAAGTAGTCATTTACCTTGATGATGTCAGTATCGAGCAGCTTACCCTTCTTGTCATCCCCAAAAATCACATACTCCTTGTGTGACAGGAGAGTGAGGGTGGAGAACCATTTCTTGTTTCTGGTCATGTGTCTTGAGCAACTGGAATTCATGAGCCACTTGTTCTCTAGGCCTCCGTCCATCACCTACACAGGACAAGAAGAGGTCGATGGCTCAGTGCTAGGGTTAGTGAGATAAAACTTAGAAATCCAGCACTTAACCATGCGACCTGAGAAGGTCTTCACAGTCTTTGCACGTCACCATTTGAGCGAGTGGGATGTGAACAACGATAGGGAAAATGTGGACCATCTAAATGTCTTGGCTCAAAGCGAGTGTAAGACCTTCCAGCAGGAAAACCGTACCTATGTGGGGGACGATCACCACGATGAGGACGTGGGATGTAACCAAAGCGCCTAGACACAAAGCTATTCTCTCATGAACCAAAACCATATGAGTGATGGTTAGGTCCATGGAAGAAATGAGGCGAAGCACGAGAAGAAGTACGAGGCGAAAAATCAATAAACTCATCACGATACAAGTTTCTAGTATAATCAAAGCGCCTCTTCTCTATTCTGTTACGACAAAAGCAGAACTCATCCAAGTGACCAGCACGGCCATAAAACATGCAAATAAAATCTTCCTCTCTTGGCTTGGGGGTTTCTTTCCTTACCTCTCTCTTGGGGTTGAAAGATGGCTTTGGATTGGATGGGTAGTGAGTTTTGGTGGATTTAAGTGTTTCCTCCTATTTGTGGTAGTTAGAGCTAGGAATAAACTTGGGAGCACTTTTCTCACCCTTATCCTCACATCTCTTAAAGCCAATGCCCAATTTGTATGTGGATTTGGTTGCACTCTCCTCAACTTGACTCAATTCATCCTCAATTATTTTCTCACTCAAGTTGGTTCTCTCAAGGCGTGCAGACAAGTAAGCAACCGCTTATCTCAACTCGGAGTTCTCTTTGGTAGCATGTAAAAGCTTACCCTTAAGAGTACCACAAACCTCACAAAGGGATGAAAAACCTTATAGTGAGAAGAATGATCAAGTCTTTGCTTAAGTTCTTTAATCTCAATAAAACAAGCCTCCAAGTCAGATTTTAGCATGGGACAACTAGTGCAAGCACCTAATAGCAAGGAACGAGCTTTGAGCTCTTTGAGTTACAACTTGGCACCCTTAAGTTGACTTGCAGCTTGAGTGTGTATAATCCACAAATCAGAATAGTTCACCATGATCATATTGCAATTTTCACATGGTTTGGCACTCATATCATCGATCGGAGAGAAGCAATTTCAGCAAAAGATTTTTCCAGTTCAAGATTCAACATTTTGTTCTCACAAAAAACCTTGCAAAGAAACTTATCTTGGTTGCACAAAGTATTCTCAAGCTCGACAACCTTGGAAGAAAGACTCTTGAAGGATAGATCATCACTTACATCAGCATCAGAATCGGAGTCATTCTATGAAGATTTTCCCATAAGGCACAGCTTGGTGAAGTCGCATTTCTTGCACTTGATCTTCTCTTCCTCTTCTGAGCCAGAGGAGTCATCACTTGAGAAGTCAAAGTCGCTTAAAGCAGCACATGCTCGGGACATGATCTTCTGGAACTTCTTCTTCTTCTTGTTGTCTCTGAAGCAGTTCTTTTCCTTGTTGTTGCCATTGTTACTGTAGTCATTCTGGTTGGCGTAGTCGTACTTGTTGGAAGAGTTGAACTTCTTCCTCTTGGGGCAATCAGCGATGAAGTGAGTAGTGTCACTGCACTCAAAGCAGCATCTATGTGATCTCCTCCTCTCCTTGTGAAACTTGTGCAAAGCATGGAACTTCCTAGCCAGCAAAACAATCTTGTCATCAGGGATGCTCTCGTACTGCTCATCAGAAGCTGCAGCCAAAGAAAACAAGGCAAACTCCAAAGCAGGTGAGACAACGTTGGTGGGGTTAGCATCATGACCACCAACATGAGCACTAGTAATCAAAGGCTTACTAATGCAGGAAGCATCATGGTTTGGATGACCTTTCCTAGACAGTTCATGAGATTTAAGTTTGCTAAATAATTTTTCAGTTGTTAGGGTTGCAAAATCAGTAGATTCTTCTAAAGCAGTGATTTTCATACCCCAAACATGATCATCAAAAACATACAATAGTTATTTAGCATGTTCATTGTCATCATAGGTAAACGGACCACAAGAACGTAGGCTACTCACGATGGACTCAAACCTAGCAAAGCAATCAAGAGACTCACCAGGTTTCTGAGAGAAAGTTTAGTACTGTTTGTTGTAAGTGTCCTTATAGGTTGACTTAATCTCAGACGTACCCTCAAAGGTGTTACACAATTTTTCCCAAATAGCATGCGCAGACTTAAGATGAGAAATACGGTCATACACATTCCTACCAAGAGTAGTATTGATAAGGTTCAAGGCCTTATAGTTGTACTCATATTTCATCAACTCAGCAACGGTTGCATTCTCAAGCATCATGGGGATGATGTATGCTTCCTGTATGATCTCCCAAATGGCACGACCCTGGCTCAAGAGATAGTTGGGAGTCTAGTTTTTTCAATAACTGAAATCCTCATCATTGAAGACAATGAGCCTCACGACACATTTCTCCATGTCGCCTTCGAGTCACAAAACTAGTTAAGGACAACGAGTGACCTAACCCGCTCTGATACCAATTAAAGGACCAAGGGGGTGACTGGACGGGGGTGAACAGGAGCCAAATAAAATTATTTTCAAGAATTGGCCTATGTCCCAAAATTAAAATCCTGGGCAACCTCTATTCTATAAGGTGATGAAAGCACTTTTCAATAGCATAAACATGATCCCAATAAAATTACGAAGCCAGTGGAAGAAGAATGGGATCAATCAGACTTACGGTTAGCAAATTACTCTCAAAACTGTCGTCAAAGGTTGCTGCTGGAAAGTCCGGCAGACCTGTCCAATCCACCCAAAAATTTCCCAAAATTCAAGTCTTTCTTTCCAGCTTTGATTCTTGATCTACGAGGCACTAAATTGGATGAAACCTGGACACAATGGTCACCTCAACATAAGGAATACATTCCTAAAAGAGTTTTTCCCAAATCCAAAGATTTCCCTTTCGATTTTAGATTAGCTCAAGAAACCTAGGGTTTGGAGATGAACTCACAAAATCTTCAAATCGATGGTGCTAAAGCCATTATATTGCCTCAAGATTGAGGACACATGTTGAGGCTCATCCTAGCAACCTTTCCCATGGAAGAAATCGAAGAAATACTCTTCAAATCGTAAGAACGAAAATCGGGCCAAAAATACCTTCAAAAATTAAGAAAATGAAAAACATTTCAGCAATAGAAAGAGGTGATTCAATTCAAACCCACGGATGTATTGATGCAAATCAAGAGTTTGAAAAGATCTAACCTACCCTCATATAACTCATGGAACATCCTCTTAAGGTCAGTTTTAATCACACCCCAGAATTTTTGATAAAAAGAAAGGATAATCCATCAGGTCCTGGGGCCCCTTCAGCATAAGAACTAAACACAACATTTCTAACTTCATTCTCATTGAAAGGTTTCCTACTTTCCCATTTAAATAGGCCCATGTAAAAACCAGCAGCAATTTTCACCATCCCCTGGGAGTCTTGCACTAGGCCATGCTCACCCTGCAACCCCTCAATTCTTTTATTCCTAGCCCTATGATTGGCTATTGCATGGAAGTAGGTTGTATTTCTGTCCCTTTCTAGAATGAACCTGTCCCTAGATCTCTGTCTAATTTTGATTTCCTCTAAAGCCCAGATTCTATCTAAATCCCTAGCAAGTGATTTCATTTTATTCAACTCATCATCATCTAAGGGTCTTTGCTCAGCCTCCATATCCATCCAACTAAACTCTGCAGCCACAGTTTGTTTCTCTCTATTGAGCTCAGCCACCACATTGGCAGCCCAGCCCCTAATCATCCTTCTAAGGGATCATATCTTAAATTGCCAAATTTCCATGGGACCTGTACTAGCACATTTTTTCCCCAAGTTTTATTCACAACTTCTATAAATTCTACTCTCTCCAACCACCACTTTTCAAATCTAAATTTTTTCTTTGCTCTCTCAAAATTTTCCCCTGAGTCAAGCAATAGAGGCACATGATCACTAACCTTTTCTCTCATCTTATCACCCTGGCTAAAGGGAAGGTAGTTTCTCATTCAGTAGAAATAAAAACTCTATCTAACTCAGTCATAATCACGTTCCTCTGATTATTAGCCCAAGTAAATTTTCTAGTTGTGGGACTCAACTCAATCAGGCCTCACTTATTTACCCAATCATTAAAGCAATCAACCCATTTCTGGTTAATTCTACCATTAATTTTATCAGAGACAAATCTACTTACATTAAAATCCCCCCCCCCAATCACCATTGGGCCTTGCCAAGCTGACATCACCAAATGTAATTCATCTATAAAGTCCATCTTCCCCTCCTCATATGGAGACCCATACACCACTACAAGCTTCCAACTAAAGTTGGTCTTTCTATCTACTAACATACAACTAACAAAAGATTTAAGAATAGATACATTTGTTACTAACAGAGACTCATCCCTAACACCTACAAGAACACCCCCTGATGTTCCTCTAGCAGAGAGAAAGTTCCAAGTAAAGTCAATAGGACTGGTTAAGTTCTTTAAAAAACTAGGCATGAACACTTCCTTTTTAGTTTCTTGGATCCACACAAAGTCTAATCTATTCTCCCTAATAATATGACCTAGGCTTAAATTCCTCCCTGGCTGCTTTAGCCCCCTGATATTCCACAAGGCTCCTTTCGTGGGGAAACCTTGTTTTTCTTTTTCTTTTTATTGACTACAGGGGTCCACTGCGCCTCATCGTTGATATCACTTCTACCTACTATCATGACCACCTGGGACATAGGAGTGCTTGGAGCACCATCTCCACCTTCCACTAAGCTACTTCTATTATCTAAATTGGCCATATCATCTACCTCACTTGACTGACATACATGTCATACCCGATTTTGCAAGCAAAACCAAGAACTCATCGAATTTGTGCCCAGGATCATTCATTCTACACACACGGACATAAAGTGTTCACAGATAGCCAAATGA
>VSTD030004226.1:0-10407 GCA_008808055.3 Sporobolus alterniflorus
AAATGATACATATGGGAATTGTTCATGAAATTTTTGCACCATAAGATTCCATGCACCTGATGACCACCCATTTTGGCCCCAATAGCAATCATTGTCGTGATCATGAAGTATATGAACCAAACCCTTTTCCAACCCGGGATTCCAAATAGCTCTAGAACATTTGGTTGTACAAAAAGTAATAGAACAAATTATAATTACATAAGCAATAGAACAAGATTTCTATGTACAAAAATAGAACCAATACCTTTTGGTGATCTCTTCTTCCATCTACCACTACTCCTCGGTGAGGAATTCCTTTGCATAGATGCAGCTTACATTAAGTTGATCTTTGGAGAGCCTCTTCCAAACATCATTGTTGCACTAAACATTCAAATGAAAGGAAAATAGAACAAATTATAAGTACATAAGCAAATCAGTGTAAAATTTGCTTTTTGTTGCACTAAGTATCCATCACCACATATTAGAAACAAAAGTGCACAAAATCTATTATTATCACATCATGTTCATAATTATTACATCTAGTTACACAACAAAATGAAGATGAGAAAACATAACCATCATCGAGACTGGTTATGAGAGTAATCCTCCCACATCTGCAATGCAATTGCATCTCTCACAACATTCCCATTTTCTATTTGACTACTAAGAGAGGCCACATCATTGTTGTAGTTACTATCTCCATCGGGAAGGTCAACAAATGAGGTAGGTGGTATGTTATCTAGTTGGTTATCCAGCCATGCTTCATCCCCATGATGCATACAAATAATATTGTGGAAGACTGCAGCTGCTGCTGGTATCTTCACTTGGTTTTTTATAGGATGATGTGTTCCAACTTTTAAAATTGGAAAACATTTCTTCAATATTCCTATTGCCCTTTCTATGTGATTCCTCAATACCGTGTGACGGTGGTTAAACAACTCTTTATAGTTGTTTGGTCATCGGTGACCATGTCCAAACTCTTTTAGATGGTATCTGACACCATGATAACGAGCAAGGAAGCATGGTATGTTTGCATAGCCTCTATCAACAAGGAAAATTTTCTCTTCCGGAAGATAAGTATGTTATATATATATATATATATATATATTATGAACTAATGGTCTAGGAATGCTCTCTGTTAGCACAACTTTGGTGAAAAAAGAAGATGCATTGGCTACAGGAAGATTCTGCCCATCCAAAAAGAATATTGCAGTAGCATGGCATGGCCTTTAGGTTAACCATCACTGCCGTGTGGCAAAAAGGTAAGATAAATCAAGAAAAATAGAAAACATCAATTGTAGCTTATGCCCAACATATGGTGGCCCTACACTCCCACATCCATGGATCAAGCTTCAGCTTGTGTGTACAGAGTAGAGCTAGTTCTTGTGCATTACAACAGATCTAACACAAAATGAAAAA
Source organism: Sporobolus alterniflorus (assembly GCA_008808055.3). Taxonomy (NCBI): domain Eukaryota; kingdom Viridiplantae; phylum Streptophyta; class Magnoliopsida; order Poales; family Poaceae; genus Sporobolus; species Sporobolus alterniflorus. The sequence goes on from VSTD030004226.1 coordinate 1,399, forward strand.
AGATTAATCAAGCAAACCCTAGGGCGAGGGGAAAGACGGGAGAGAAGGAGGGGAGGGGAGGGGAGGAGGAGGAAGGGATGCACTATTGCCTGGAGCCGTTGCCAACCTAGGAGAGAGTCGTCGTCACCATTCGCGAGGTCGAGAGGTAGTGCTGCACCTGAGGGCAGCTGAGTGTGAAGTAGATCAGGAGGGGCGTCACCATTGGAACTGGCGGCAGAAGGATCGGCTGCCGCTCTGCACGTCATCACGGTGGCCGACAAGGCACCTCGTTGCGCCAGCACCCGACGGACGTGGGAGCCGTGGAGGCAGCAGCAGCAAGCTGGTTGGCGGCAAAAAATGATTCTGGGTTGTGGTGGAGTTGCTGGATATCCTCGTGGGTCAGCATGGATTGGGTGTGGGATGGGCTAATCCACGACGTACCCAAATACGATTTTTGCTCGCAAATGGAATTTGGCCCAGGTGAGTATCAAGATCCACGCGCGGCGTGGATTGGGCCTGGATCCATGTAGATACCTGCCTTGCCAAATGAAGCCTCATGGAGAGCATCACTAGAGCATATGGTATTTCTAGTCATGGTCATTGCTTTTGGTTTTCCTCTCTTTATCATATTCCAATTATCATATTAACATAGTGACGATATCATAAATATTCACCTGGACCAGGGGCCCAATAACTGCAATGGTCCATGAGGCTGAATGTAACCCTAGATAGAGTCCCGATCGGGTACGCGTTTGTGGGGATTGTAATAGAGTCGGAAACTTATCATATCTATAAGACAGTTCTCCTAACTATATAAGTAGCAGCCCACAATTCATCTGAGGTAACCAATTTTCATAGCATAATACAACAGTACTGGACATATGACTATTACTCCATGAGAGGGTCTAAACCAGTTTAAAATCCATCGTGTTCATCCTTGAGATTGATCTTGCATCATCACGTTTCTCCCGATTCTAATCCAAATATCTGATGACATGACGTCGACAGAGGTGCACCAGAAAGGGGGAAGCACTCAACATCCATTTGGGAAGACCATGACACATTGGACATTTGACATCAAGTTCCCTCTCAACACTCAATTTACCTTCGGGTCATTGACGTTTGCCACGGGGGAGGACAGAGACCTCAAGATGCTGCCCCCAGGGCCAGCGCTAGAGCATCCCACTTCGACTCCTTCATTTACATCAGGTGGTGCCTGCTCAGGTTTGGATCCTTTTGCAGGGTTATACATCTGCACCACCAAGCTCATTCGGGGTATTTTGATTGTGACAACTATCCTCCATCCATTAGCCGGAGCATCGAGTTCGTCTTCATCAGCCTCATCCCCTGGTCGAGATTCATCTGACGACTACCCCAAGATCTGTGCCAGCACCTACAAGAACCCCGTAGAAGACGGCCTCCTCATCCTTATGGTGGCCCCAAATGGGGATTAGTCCCGCAACAGATCCAGTGGATATCTCACTATTGGGAGATCAGAGGCATCTGATGCCCGAACTCCTAGCGCCGACTTGGATCAGAATCTGAATCCGGACTTCAACGTCGTGCGGGTCCAGACGATCATGGAGACCATCCAGCGTATGGCACTCGATGGCTCCCCTCTTGATGTTCTAGCTCAACAAGGGGCTGAAGCAGTGAACCTCATTGTAGCAGAGAGGTCGGCTAGTGTTCCTCAAAAGGAACCGTCTGGTGGCCACAACGATCGAGCAAGGCATACCGATGTGAAGTTACGTCCTCGGCTAGCCCAAATCGACATCTAGCCAAGAATGATGAGCATCGATGCATCACCCAGAACCACAACGCGTAGGAATACGACCGCAATTGGGATGACCTCCACAACGTCATCGAAGATCAGAGGCACCTTAGGGTCATAACACCAAGTCCACCAAGGCAATCTCTAGCAAGAGACGTGACCCCAACTAGGAGGAGTGGATTCCGCACTTTGGCGGGACCGCTTAGAGAAGTCTGGTGGCCAGCCAAGTTCAAGGCGGGTCACATTGATAGGTATGACAGATCTATCAATCCTGAAAAATTTATTCAGGTTTATCAGACCATCATAGAAGCTGTCGGAGGAGATGATCGGGTGAATGCCAACTTCCTGCATACGGCATTGACTGGAGTGGCCAGATCGTGGCTCATCAATTTACCCGAAGGATCCATCCACTCCTGGGACCAGTTGTGTGCCATGTTCATCGAGATCTTTCAGGGCACATACGAGTGTCCATCTACTGTGAGACCCTCAAAACCATCAAGCAGAAGCATGATAAGAGTCTCTGCAACTACGTCAAGCATTTCTACAATGCTAGGAACACCATCCCACACATCCAAGACATTGAGATCATCAACGCCTTTCGTGATGGCGTCAGCGATATCAAGACCGTGGAAGAGATTGCCATGAAGAAACCTAAGACGGTGGCTGATCTACTCACAGTCGCTGATGTATGTATAGAGGCTTCTGAGACACGGGCTCGATTTCTAGAGTCTCGTGGCAAGGGGCCATCAAGAAAGAATGACGATCGGGAGGTCAACACCTCTGTCCGAGGAGATCAGAAGGACCGCGGAGATCGTGGGTATTGCAGCAAGCAGACCTCGGATCAGAAGGAGAAGAGACCCTTCCAAAGCCCCGATGACGCTGAGAAGTGGTGTGAGATTCATCATACCACATGACATAATCTGAAAGAGTGCAAAAATTTTATGGACCGTAAGAAGTTGCCACCACTAGCAGTGCCGGCGCCTCAAGATCCCCGTCAGGGTGAACATCACTGAGAAGATCCCAACGACGACAAGATGGCAGAATACCTGACAGAAGTGCGAAGGTTGGAGAAGTTCTTTGATGGCTTCAAAGTACGATATGTCCTACGCCTGGACAACCGAGATGCAGATCATCTAGCATGGATTACTTCCTCCAGAGCACCAACTCCGCCGTATGTCATCATTGAGAAGTTGACTAAGCCTTCGGTCAAGGTGGCAGAGCCAGCAGAAGAAGCAGATCTCATGGTCATTGATGGACCTGAACAATAGCCAGCATATGATTGGATGAGCCCGATTAGAGCATACTTGGACAATCAACCACTATCAGATGATAATGCTGAAATTGAGTGTGTCGCACGCAAGCCTAGGATGTATCACCTAATTGATGGGGTACTATACAGGCAAGACGCCAATGACATGATGAGGAGGTGTATTTCCAAAGAAGACATTCAGTTACTTCAGGATATTCACAGTGGAGTATGTGGGGTACACTCATCATGGCGCTCTATTGTTGAAAAAGCATTCAGACACGGATTCTACTGGCCGACAATCAAGGATGACGCGATGGAAATCATCACCAAGTGTAAAGACTGCCAATTCTTTCAGAAGCAAACCACGAAGCATACGAATCATCTTCATCCTATCGATCTCTACTGGTCCTTTGCAATATGGGGAATCGACATTGTTGGCATTCTATCAAGGGCTCCGGAAGGATTCAGATTCTTATTCGTCGGCATCGATACGTTCACTAAGTGGATGGAGACGACCCTAGTGGTAAACATAACGCAGGATGCAGTAGTTAAGTTCATGTAAAGCATCATATACATATTTCACGTTCCCAGAAGAGTCCTGACGGAAAATGGAACTCAGTTCAAAGGAGCCAAGTTCTCAAAATATTGCGCAGACTTTGGTATTCACCATCAGCCCTCATCAACAGCGCATCCATAGACAAACAGGCAGGTCAAGTGCACCAATGGGTTACTTCTGCAAGGGATGAAGATAAGAATGTTCTAGTACTTGGAGGCGAGAGGCAGAAATTGGCACAAGGAGCTGCTCTCAGTATTGTGGGCTCTCCGGACCAATATCAACAGAGCCACCAGAGATACGCCCTTTAATCTGGTCTATGGAGCAGAAGCGGTATTGCCACCAGAAATCTATCTTGAATCAGTTAGGGTGGCACATATCAATGCAGAAGATCAGGACGAAGCAAGGGAGATTGACGCAAATCTACTAGAAGAAAGGCGTAACACAACATTATTCAATATGCGCAAATATCAAGCATCCCTGAAGAAGTACTACAACAAAAGTGTGGTATAGAGAGAGCTTAATATCGGGGACCTAGTGCTGAAGAAAGATATCCACACCAAAGACAAGCACAAGTTTTCAACCCCCTGAGAGGGACCGTTCATCATAGTGTACATAGTGGCACCAGGAGCTTATGTGCTAGCAGAAGTTGATGGCGGTATGCTACTCAATACATGAAACGCCGATCAGCTGCGCAAATATTATGTATAATATATTTATCTGATTAAAAAAGTTCAGTGTTTCTCAACTCATATAGTTGACAGCATATCATCTCATCTACCGCTCCATCGACCGAAGGGACTTTACAGTCCAACAGCAAAAATGATAAGTCTCCAGTGAGAGATGACACATCTTTGATCTGGTTAGATGCTTCCCTACAGCAAAAACATTGGGCAGTTCCCGATCAGCGGCTAAAGGGTGAACACTGCCAGATGTATCAGGACGATCTGCAAATGATGTGCCCAATTAGCAATAAGCATCTCCAATTGGCACAAGGGGCTCACTTTCGATCACACTTACGGTCAGCGAACCAATGCGTACAAAAAGCAAGGGGCTCCCGATTGGCGGTCCCTTATTTAGCCTAAACTAATGTTTTTTACACGTGTAGCACCACGTACAAAAAGGAAGGGGCTCCCGATTGGCGGTCTCTTATTTAGTTAAACTTATGTTTTTACACACATAGCATCGCGTACAAAAAGGAAGGGGCTCCCGATTGGTGGTCCCTTATTCAGCTAAACTTATGTTTTTTACACGCGTAGCACCACGTATAAAAAGTAAGGATCTCCTGATTGGTGGTCCCTTATTCAGCCTAAACTTATGCTTTTTACATGTCTAGCACTGCGCACAAAAAGCAAGTGGCTCCCTATTGACGGTCCCTTATTCAGCCTAAACTTATGCTTTTCATACGTAGCACCGCGTATAAAAAGCAAGGGGCTCCTGATTGGCAGTCCCTTATTCAGCCTAAACTTATGCTTTTTACACGCGTAGCACCGTGTACAAAAAGTAAGGGGCTCCCGATTGACGGTCCCTCTCTATCATCTAATAGTTTTTGAACAAAAAGTTAGCAGATCCCGATTGACGCATCAGTATACTTCCCGTACACATCTATATATCTACCTCCATCCAGGTATTTGGCAACAGTCAAATAAAAATTTCATCTATTAACAAGTTGTTTATTACAGCATGCAAAAGAAGAGTTACAGAGCCTTAGGACTGTCATTGTCATCGGACTCGCCAAGACTAACGAAGTCATATGAAGACACAAAGTCTTGAGCGGCATCAAACGCGCTGGCGACTAAGGCCTCACATTCTGCATCATCTACAGTGAAGTCCTTGCACAAAAGCTTCATGTTCAGATCGGGCAGATGATTCTTAAATAGTGTCGTAGCATGGGCCACCACCGAGGAAATCATCATATTGAAGGAGTCTTCGTGTTTAGACAAAGCTTGCTGAGCCGATTCCAGCAATTGCCTTGGGTCATCAAATCTTCTTCGGCAGCTTTCAATCTGCCTTCAATGTTCTCCAGCCGGAGTGCAGCCTCGTCAGCACGGATTACTTGAAAGTCCAAGGTTGTTGACTTGCGTTCCAACTTGTCACAGGTAGCAACAAGAGAGGTTTGCGCGTTCTCCAGCTTGAGTGCCAACGTGGTGTTGGCATCCTTGGAATGTTGAAGGGCCTGTTCGGCAGCTTGCCTGGCAGCCCTCTCCTCAGCCAGTGCATGGTCAATAGCTGATCGGGCAGACTGTTCATTGGACAGTGCTTTCTGCACTGCCGCCATTTCCTTAGCCAGCACTGTAGATTAAGAAACTCATGAGTCAGCGAAAGAAATCGAATGGAAAAGGTAGTAAGGGGGGAGAAGGGGTACCTTCCCAATCGGCCTCCCTGTCCTTCAGGTCTTCCAGGAATTCAACCGCCCATCGACAATGGTCCCAAGCCTCGATAGAGGACAACGTTGTGGAACCAGTTACTCCCACGGGAGGAGGGATCGGGGAGGCGATGACTAGCAGAATAGTTTGTGAAGCGGTTCCTGGCTTGATAGTTTTCTTCAGTGGTTCAGCTGCCAAAGGTTTCCTACAGACAGGCGCATCATCAGAATACAGATTGAGTTCGCAAACAACAAAGTACAAATCAAGATCGTTGCATACCTCAGCGCGAGCATCTTTCTCATCGACGGCGCCCGAGAGTTTTTGGCCGGCTGTTTCTCATCGACGGTGCCCGAGAGTTTTTGGCTGCCTGGGTGTCAGCCCAAGCCGATGTTTCGGTCCCAGCGGCCTGAGAGGTGCGTCGAAAAGCTTCAAATAGGCACCCAAAAACAAATTCTACTGCAACTAGATCCAATGGACTTCAGGGTCCACGATATGGAGGAAGTTTAGTTATCACCTGATCGGAGCAGGTAGGTTGCTTGCACTTAGAAACAAGCACAACATGCTTCTTCTTCTGTTGGCCGCTACCCAAAGGAACAACGGTTGTAGTCTGATCAGTGATAGAAGGATGGATTTGCTCTGCCATGCTGGATCCGATTGGGTTGGAAGCAATCAACTTAGTTGAAGGCGCTCTCTAGACTCCAGCGTCATCGCCAGCGGGCTCGTTCTGCCCATCGTTGTCACTATCGGACAACTCTGCATCGACTTGGTGGGCAGGGTATAAGTCCTGATTTATGAGTAGAATAGATTCATCAAGTCACAAATCGGGAAGAGATTGAAGGAAGCCAAAACCCTTACCGAAGGAGGAGGGTTGTCGCTGTTGTAGGGCAGTGGCACGCTATCAGGGCATGCAGTCAGCACACCCTTGTCAAATAAATGGGATACGAACCCGTCTATTTCTTCTGGAGATAGAGCTACACAGTACAAAAGGGTATGTCAGATCAGAGCAAATTTGTCATTAATGACGTAAAAAGAGGACGAAGATGTTACCCTCCGAAGGATCACGGCTAGGATCGGCCATCCATGGTCATTCGAATGCCAGGATCTTCCGGTGATCGAGGCGGCTTGACCAGAGCGGCTAGGCGGTCAGTCATCAGCGGCTCCTTCTGTTTATTCTTGATAGCTGGAGGGAACAGAAGTTTGTTGACCCATAGTGGTTGGATGTGCATGTCCACCAGGATCCACTTCTACTGGGCAACCTTCTAGTAGATGTATTCATCCCTGTGATTGCGTCGCAAGGAAAGGTTGATCCCACCAAAGATCATCTTGATGTATCAGGCAGAAGAGTAGTAGTACCAGAAAAGGCTAGTATTCGATGGGATTCCCAGCCAGCACTCACACAATATTATGAAATTGATAATTGCGGAAACAACATTGGAGTTGAGATGAACCAGCGAACATCCCAAATAATTTGTGATGCTGGATAAGAATTTGCTGGGAGGAAGTCCTAGCCCAGCAACTAGCTGAGATTCAAAGCAGAGAACGGTAGAGCCCTCAACGGTAGGGACATCTACCTCAGGAATGAAGGAGAAGAGGTTACCAGCCAGCCAACCATGATTGTGATAAGTTTTGCAGTCGTCTTCGATTATGGTCATCTTCTTGAAGAAGTCTGTCAGCTCTGAATCTCCCCCTCCGCCATTTTGGTGGCACCCCGGGTCAAATAAGAAGTTGCCATCACAATGCTCCCCACCCCAGAGTCATTCTCGGAGTCCTCGTCATTGACCGAAGGGGCAACGAGAGGGGCACGATCATGGATAGTTGCGTCAGCCATGGAGCAAGGGGTGGAAACGGTGCAGCAAGCAGTAAAGAGTAAAGGCAATAGAAGATGGGAAAGCAAGAGCGAGAAATGATGGGACTCGATGAGTACAGTGGCACCCAGCGTTATATGGGCAGCAGGCGACAGTGTGATGATTCATTTCCCTAGAAAAGATGTCTTTCTGTTTCAACCACCTGAATGATCTGAACGTGGGATCGAGGAGCCAAAAAGTTTGAGAGTTTAAAATATTATGAAGCCTGCAGTGTCCTCGATAAGGAACCGGGATTTAACGGACCCAACAGATATCAAGCCGATTGACACGGTTATTTGCCCGAAGTGAAAAGAGAAATTCTAGTACAATTGCCTGATCGTGCTATTGATGACAGTGCCCGATCAGCACTTACTAGAAACCAAGAGCCCGATCAGCAGTTGGCGTATGGTGATCTGACCCAAGTTATACTTTGTGATGAAAATCGGTGCCGATCAGCGTTTATCATGGGGACGATTAGAGCAAGACTGATGGAACATAGAGTTGCAGTAGATCGAAACGGGTTTTCATTAGCTTTCATCATGAAGCCGATTGGTTACAAGGGACACAGACATGTGACTTGATCATTGCAGTGAAGTCGAAAGAACAACATACAAGAGTCTGACAGCAAAAGATCCAAGATTTCATTAATTTTGGATTGAAGAGAATTCCTATTACAGTTCAGGAAGATCTACAAATTACATCAAGGACATAACAAAAACAAAGAAACGATACAAGGCAATGCATCAAACACGAAGGGTGTCAAAGTACCCCGATGACTTTGCACCACCATCCCAACTCCCTTGCACAAAGAAGATGAAAAAATAGCAATGCAGAACCATGGGCGTCCTTGAGACACGCCTGCCTTAGCACCTTGGTCTTCAGCGCAGTGGCCTCAGGCTCGCCGACACCACCTCTGCTGTTGTTGCTACCGCCAGCCTCCTGATCAGCCCCCTGATCATCACTATTATCGTTTTTTCCCCCACAGGAGCATCATCGGTGTTAGTGGAGGCGGTTGAGGCCGGGTTGACAGCAACAGACGTAGCCGTGGGTTCGGTGCCGGCAATCTTCTCCTCTTGTGCCTCTTTTTCTTCATCGCAATCGTCGAGGATGATGACCTTGCCATCGTCAGACGGCCCGAGGATGTCGCGGTTGAGATCACTAAAAAGTTTCTTGGCAAACTCCACGTCGCGAAAAGTGTCAGCGATGAAGTTTTCCTCATTCGAAGATAAGGAAAGGTCAATAATCAG
>VSTD030004227.1:0-10406 GCA_008808055.3 Sporobolus alterniflorus
GAGCTCCTACCTCAACCAGCACCATCAGCCGCTCCACCTCCGCCATGATGACGGCGGCGCGGGGGGCTCCGACGACGTCCAGGGCTCGCTGTCTCCGGGGAGCGGAGGTGGGGAACCCTCGAGCACGGCTGTCGGCGGCGGGGAGGCCGTTGCCCGTCGTCCACGCGGCCGGCCGCCGGGGTCCAAGAACAAGCCCAAGCCGCCGGTGATCATCACCAGGGAGAGCGCGAACGCGCTCCGAACGCACATCCTCGAGGTTGCTGCTGGTTGCGACGTCTTCGAGGCGCTCACCGCCTACGCGTGCCGCCGGCAGCGCGGCGTCTGCATGCTCTCGGCAGCCGGGACCGTCGCCAACGTCACGCTGCGGCAGCCGCAGTCGTCGCAGGCCGGGCCCGCCTCGCCGGCCGTGGCCACCCTCCACGGTAGGTTTGAAATACTCTCCCTCGCTGGCTCCTTCCTCCCGCCACCGGCGCCGCCGGGAGCCACCAGCCTCGCCGCCTTCCTGGCCGGGGGCCAGGGACAGGTCGTCGGGGGCAGCGTCGCCGGCGCGCTCATCGCCGCCGGGCCGGTGGTCGTCGTGGCCGCATCGTTCAGTAACGTCGCCTACGAGAGGCTGCCGCTCGATGAAGCCAACGAGGTGGCTCCTCAAGCGCCTGCCGGGAGCGAGCAAGCCGGCGCGCCGTTCGGCGGCGACCCGGCCGCTGCCGCCGCTGCTGGCCTTCCGTTCTTCAGCATGCCAATGGGAATGCCGCAAATGCTTGTGGACGGGCACGGGGGGTGGCCTGGCGCTCCCGGCGGCGGCGTCGGGAGGCCGCCCTTCTCCTAACGGATCACATCATCGGGGCAGGCAAGCTAAGGTCGATTGGCAAGTGAGCGCAAGGACCTGGACTAGTACAACAAAACAACCAAGTAGCATCTCTCTATCGCTCTCTGTTTCTTCTTTCTTTGTGTGCCATCATCGTGATCTGTCATGTTTTTGGTGTTAGCGTGTATGGGACTTGATTGTGTTAATTGTTCATCACTCCATCGGGTGCCCCTCTTTGGACTATGCTGTGAGGACATGCACTCATAAATTGATCAAAAGTTGTGTTGCTGTTTATGTCTCTTGGGTTAATTTTAGCACACTAATACAGGGCACATGAATTCTTATCATGCTTGAAAATCAACAATTTATGTTTCAGTTTGTTGATTGCAGTCCCTCTTTGTTTGCAAAGACTGAACAGCTTTGGTTTCTTTCTATCTTTCTGCGCCCTATCAGTGTTTATCATTGTTTGTATTGCCAATATCTCATATATCGATTTTTATTTTGAAATCAATATGATAGATATTCATACTCGACAAACATGCAAATTATGATGTTGCTTCATGATGAGCCAACATTATTGCGCAACACACAAACTACATATATTCTTTAGTTCCCTTGTTGTTTCTGATTTTCTTTCTGTTATTGTTTGAACTGGGATAGATAATTGGAGGAAAGAAACAGTTAATTAGAATTGGTTAGTGAAGTATATGCAGGAAGGAAAAGAAAGATGTTTCGTTAGTAGCTGATGATCCAATCTTTTCCTTAGATTGGGGAAAGGGATATACATCTAGAAGAGTATTGCTTCTCTTCCTGAACTTTAGTGAGCCTTGACCTTGTATAAAAGATAGGTAGGGTGGTACACCTGGATTAGACATAATGAAACAATCTTTTCAAAGGAAAATAGGTGAAGATATATATGTAGTGTGCACTAAAAATTATACGTGGGGATATGATACAAGGAATGGCCCTGTCGTCGGGGGAATAAATAAAATCGATCCAAGAATCTGTGGCAAACCTTGTTAGTATTTTTTCTCCCAATGTCAAACATGTCGTTCATCCAAAGCAGTACGCAGGAAATGATCCAGGAGAAGAGGGACAATGGAAGGAACAGCTAAAAGCAAATACTACACAGTTGGACTGTATCCTGATTTCCCATCTATATATAGTTATATGTGTTCCACTGAAATTCTACAGTCTCAAAAAGAATCGGTAAAAAGAAAATATTGTTGGGAAATACAGAAAATGTAACCAAAATTTAATTATGCCACCTTCATTCTATTCCACGAGAAATTTCTCCTATTTCTTCTGAGAAGAATTGTTTGCAGTCAAATTTCTGAGTTCAAGCAGACCTTATTAATGAGCTGAGTTACATGCATTGCCGTATACATTTTTGGGTAATTTGTATTATTATTAATGCATAGGTCAACCTTTTAAAAAAATACGACAAGAACTCTTTCATTCATTAAGGTACATAGGTCAACCTTTTAGCTTAGAAACTCAGCTGATTCATCCGCCAGACCAAGATGTGTGAAGAGCTAGCAAGATTTAATAGGCGCAGGTACTCTTTCCCTGATGCTTCCATTTGCATAGTTATTAGTGTTCCAAATTACGCGTTTGTTAGTTGAAAATTATTGGATTAACTGATGATGTCATATATACATAGAAAGTTTTCTTATTTGGAAGCTTTTGAGGGAGACTAGTATATTTCAATATTGGTCTTGGAGGGACCCCTAGAGCAGAAGCAGGCGCACGTCCAGAATAAAGAATACTTGCGATTATTTGCATATAATGGGTACAGTAGAAATAAATTATATATGTGGTTTTTAAGTGCATTCACGTGTGCAGGCTTATCTATACCCCTTAATTATGATTTCACTTCACGCAAGTACAAATACTACATGATGGTCATTGCAGTTGCATCGATCGAACTCTTTATGGAGCCTGTGACTGATTGATTTGAAGCGATGAAATGACCGTTTTGGAATCTTGGACCCTCCCTGAATGAGCTACACGACCAGTTGACCACCATATCGCCTGCCAGAGGAGGGAAAAATATGCATGCACTCTTCTGTGTCGCATCACATCACTTCAATGATGTCATTTCATGATCTACACCTGTCCTTCATTCCTTCGCCCTTTTTTTTGTGCGTTCGAGTTACTCCCACCATCCCAAAATAGTGGGTGTTTTATTCCTGAGCATAAATTAAATTAAGGAGAGTTGAAAATGTGGGTACATTGAAAACGATGAGGAGATATATATATATGTACTTAGAAAAGAGAGAAATGCATTGGAAAATGAGAATAATAAACAAATATTTTAGAAAAAACTAGAGATGACTAAAGTGATAACTTGAGTATGTGACAGCCTTTTTCGGTGGCCTTTTGGGAACTATACTACATGATACTAGTATAATTTAATTTTGGTGCATGCAATTATACTGTTCATTGGAGGAGTGTTTCCTTTTGGTTTGACGGATTCTCCACATACCAATTTCGAGGTACTACGTCTATTCTCCAATTTGTCATAATAACACTCCATGCTCACTACTCGCTAAGCGTTTATCTGTTTCAAATCTCATTATCATGCATGCATAGAACAATTTGGATTAAGTGTTGCTGTAAATAAACTTTTTTGAAAAAGGTTGCATAGAGAATAACTGATTCTATTAGTAGTATTTGATTCGAACAGTCGAAAGCTAGCAGCGAGGCATATAAAAAATCAACCCGTGTCGCATCAGTCTTCCCTTTGCGAACTAACCGAGATCAGCTCGTTGTTCTATGTGCGCGCAGAGCGCGTGCGATGCCTCCGAGTAGTAGACAAGCAATGCAGTGTTTAACTAGTAGTGAAAGTAAGCGTCTACAATTAGCTAGACAGACACTGCACAGCGATGTTTACTGCTAACAAGTAACATTACAGGGGCAGTACTGTGTTCATCCACTCTAAGCATACAGGGGCAGCGATACTTACTAGAGATTGATGATTCAAAAATAAATGAAGGTTCTGATCACGGAGACTGCTGAATTGCAGCATCGAAAGAAACGTAGCAATGAAAAACCTTTCCATTTTCACTATGGCCGGCCGATACATGATTTATATGGTGTTAGATGCCGCTGTCTTTTAAGGCCAGCACAAAATAGGCACACATCGATAAGGTATATCTGCTTGTTCTATCACATTCCTCCACTTTTTTTGCCATTTTGGCGGTGTTATTTTGGAAAGAAAGAAAGAAAAAACTCTGAGAAGTCACTCACACTCCTCTCAACCTACTGGGCCGCATCCATTTGAAGCCCATTTACGGAGGCTGAAACACATGGGCCTCACTTCCCTTGCCGGCCCAAATGAATTGCTGAATTACTATGAGCGGCGAGCGAGAGAAGGCATTTCAGTTTGAAGCGACGGGGTTCAAATGGCATCACATTTCTGGAGCGAAACGGCCTTTTCTGTTTGAGCAGGAGCACACGCCCGGACCGGGTGGACTTGGATTGGGTGCAACGCAGAAAATGGTCCCTGATTTTCTGCGCAATCGATTCATCCAGAACCAACACGTGTGTTACTAGAAAAGCAGCCAATCTCCTTTGTTTTTTTTCTCCTCATTATGAAAAGTATGAAAGTGACGTAGAGTGTTGTTATGCATCAATGCATGTGCTCATTCTCGACCCTCGAATGCAGCAGGTAGATAGAGAGCTTTGAAACAAACAAGTCGCGTCGTGACCTGATCCAATCGACGGGCGGGGAGACACTGAGAGGGGGTGGCGCGACGAAGAGTGATGATGAAATCAAGTTGCTGCGCGTGCACAGCAACAGCAGCATCAAATTGGTGGCCACTGTTTCATACAGTAGCTGCTTGCTTGCTCTGCCAATTAAGTAGCCCGTCCCAAAAATCTACTCTATATAGCAGCAGAGCCGGCTAGCTCGCCCTGACGACAAGCAAGCTGTTGCCAGTGCAAAAGGCGCGCCTCAGACAGGAGGAGGGATCGTGTGGCCGTAGATCGCCCGGCCGGCCGGAGTGCGACGCGGCCCGTCGGAATATTCGTCGGATGGAGTGGCCACTGCCGCAGCATGCCATGCCCCCACTGCACCGAGAGCAGCTGGGCTCTAGCTGGTCCCGAGACTGCACGTTGCACTGCATCTAAGCCATGCGTGGCGGCGTCAATCCCTCTCGACTTCGTTCATTGATCTATCCAGCGTGTCAAGAACAACACGACTTCATTCATTGATCTGTGCAGCGTCAAGAGAACATTCAGATTCAGATCGCGCCGGTAACAACAACAACACACAGAAACTGACGGATTTTTAATTTGTTCTCAATCACCGAGCCCGGCCTAGCCTGCCCTTTTTTCTGTTCTCTGTGACAACGGGGTGTGGGTGATGTAACCCGAGATTTAGCCGGGCGGCGGGTGCCTTTCGCCGTTTTGGCCACACAGCTCCGATCCACCCACTCGCTGCCGATATTTTTTCCTCCGAAGCCAGCAAATCTGGAGTTAGTGGACCAGATTAGAGCGACTAAACTCACATTTTCGTTTCTTTTCCACACTTCGTTCCAAAGAGGAAAACCTTGGCGTCCTGTGTGCCGCCGCCCTCTGATTTGGAGTGGTTTCGTCCCACCCAACCCAGCATGAATGCCGTGTTAGCTGAAATTGCTTAGTAGATTCCACGTGTGATTAGTTCTCGTCCAGACGTATATGATGATTAATTGCCTGCTGTCTGCGTGAGCGTGTCTAGTCAAAATTGTATGTGGAACCGGAAGCAGCATGTTCTTTCTAAAATTTCTTCCTAGTGCAAGGAAAAGACACCTCCAACTGCAAAGAGCCCCCCCAGAATCGTGTAGTGTGCTTGAGGGGAGAACGTGATTGATTGTTGGTATGTTGTGAAGGAAGCCACCTCTTGTTGGTGCGCTCCAGACAATGCAATTTTGCCTTCTGATTTTGTTTGGTCATCAGAAAAAAATATACATTAACCTGAAAATGTGACACGGCAAACAAATTAGTTATCCAACGGCTCCCTTTCAGCGTCAGGTCTCAAGAAAGGTAATGTACCGGCAGTTCAAGGGTGCTGACAAGGACCTGACTCGGAGCCTCCAGCACCCCCCGGGCAACAGGTGTCTCCATCCGCCATTAACGTGGCAGTACTATGCTGCTCCTCTCCTCACTCACTGGGAGACGATGAAGACGAGTGCGCTGATCACAGATGAGATTAGCGCAGCAATTAATTAGCAACTGGGACCTTTTGAAAGATATTAAGAGAGAGCAATCAGTGACAGGCAGTACGACTGTAGTATGTGTTCTGGGAAAGCTACGTACGGGCGGGTCGGCAGCAGGCTAGTAGCTGGGGCGTGCCATTCTCTGGCCGGCCGGCGACACCAAAAGTTCTCTCTCGGGGTGCTTTCACATAACCTTGAGGAGAGGGCACCGTGATACAACAGCAGCGTACTACCATGCTAATTGTGGGCTATAGAAACAAAGAGGTTTTTCTTGAAAAAATTGTACACCATCGATGAGCTTCACGAGAATCTTACAGGAACTTTTTCAGGAAAAAAATAGAGGTATAATAGATATTTATAGTCTCTCCCTGCCTTCGATTCGAATTCTCAGAGCTTGTTTGAAAACTGCCTTACCCTTAATTCCATATACGTACGGTTTCCGTCACACAAACAAAAAAATCATATATACCGGTTCAGCACCCCAAAAAAAAAACTGTCTTCATCTGCTAATTTTCGTCTGGTTCTGCTACATCTTTCTTTCCTTGTATATGATTATGATCTCACGATGGTGAGGTGGTGCCTGCTGCGTAAATACAGAGGATTCCAATTGTTCACATGAGGGGGACCAAGAAGAGATCGCGGGGACGATCTACCAATGGGGACGTGTGCCCATCGGCAGCCACTCGTCCTTGCTTTTGTCTCAGTTACTCGGGCATGTGGACAAACGCACTTCTCAACCAAGCAAAGCAACGCATCAATTATCATTCGGTTCTATCTACTCCGTAGCTTGCTACACTAATACAAAAGAGTGTACTAGTGTTCAACTGGGCAGGGCATGGCCGTTCATTTCCACAGGCATAGTGTGTACAAAGGGTAGATCAGGTCATGCTTCAAGGGAAGATCAACAACGGTAAATTCATCTTCTTCTTTTTTTCAGTTCGACTTAACACGTACGGAGTAAGTAATAATGAAGTCAAAGCGCTGCAAATTCAAGGAGCACAGCTAGACTTATTTCAGTCGGTCCACGTCAGTGTCATAAAAGTATAAATTACAGTATATTGTTGTTTCCATCTCCATAAAAAAAGTTGCATCATTATTGTGTCATGGAAAAGTCATCATGCATTCATAAGAGTGATCACAGTTCGTGTGTTGGCCATACTCCACCCGTCTTTACTGTGTGATAACGTGTGTGGCCCCAGGGTTTTGTGTACGAGCCTCGTGACTTGTCTGGTGTGCACGTGGCACCTCCCCAGCCGCAACTTCCTAGTACTCTCGAACGTGGAGTACAATGGCAGTGGCGTCTCGTTTCACTGCTACCGGCCACACAGAGAAAAAGACTGGTTGCGAACCTGGTTTTTTTGGTGGCCACCAACCTGGTTTTCATGTGCGCGACAAGGATATATGGATGTGTTAGTAAGCGTGTTTCACTGTGTACAGTATATCTTTCAGATGTCTCTTGTTCTGTGAGGTTTATATGAATTTCATTGACGGATATCAATCCATCACTGAAGCTATCGTTAAACGTTTTTTTCTCCTTGCCTTGTCATCGTATCTGAAACTGTGGGCTGGAACACTTGATCAAATTGAGTTGGTGTCATTCTCGTTGAGCTCCACTGCAAAGATTCAAGGTATCTGTTTCGAGGAAACGATTGGATCAATGATGACTACTATGATCTTTGCATAAAGTAAATTGATGGTTGATTCCAAGCGTAGCGTTACTGTCCAAACTCCCAAAGTCTTCCCACCCTGCCTCTCTCACTCTCGGCATGCACCTGCAAATTTACTTCATCTCGGGTCGCAGAAATAGTATTTGTCGCAATGCCTCGACGGTTTTAGTTTGGGCGTAATGCATTGCTGAGTAAGAGATTAATTTAAAGATGTTTTCAGGATATATCTTGTCGAGTAGTCATCTTTTTAGAGAATCATGCATCACAAATGCTTTACATAAAAATCCTAGAAAGAAATTCCAAAAGAAAATGTTCGTTTTCTGAGCACAGATGAGAAAAGTCCCCTGTAAGCCGTGAAAAGCTTTTAGTTTTAGATACCTTTTTGGCCGCCTAACATATGCTCTCTCTCTCTCTCTCTTTCCTTTTTTCCCCTTCTCCCCTATAAATCTGTCAACCTCTATATATCAGTGAGAGAGAGAGAGGGGGAGAGAGAGAGAGAGAGATGCTAACTCATCAACTGCTCGATGCATGCGGCAGCCATAAGCATTACTATTAGGTGCTACTTCTCGTCTTGTTCATTGTTTTATTTGAAAGAATCCTGTTGTTGTTCATTGTTTTCCTCCCCCCCTGCTTGTTGGATGTGTTGATGACTGGTTGGTAACTGCATCTTGAGTTTTTTTGTAATCTTTTTTCTCCTTGCCTCTTTCTGTCTTCTGGATGATTCTTTACTTGTTTTCTATGTGAGATTGCAAGCATTTCTTTGTTCTTTGAGCCAATTGTGACCCCTTACCTTATCCTGAACTTTTTATACTCGGCTTCTATTAGGCTAGCAATGACAGACAGTGTTCATGAATGTGGCCACGCTTGAAAATCCTGACTGCTATGCCAAATCTGTTCGAATCAGTAAAAGTTCGTCAAGTTTGGTTGGCTTTTACATTGAATAGAATGTACAGGTGAAACTATGGAGCAATTCTTGCATGCTGCTTTGTTAATAATGGAATCGGAACATCAGATTCTATGAGAGTTTGTAACGGAACCTGAAATATTTGCGTTCCGACAAGCATCCAGCTTTTTCTCCAGAGATTGAGTGAGCTGCTTGTTTGTTGCTCGTGTAGCAAAAAACTGCACATTTTCTTTCAAATTTTTTTAGTGATTCCGAAAGGCAGCTGAATCGTTCTTTTATTTCTTTTTTAATTTAGGGTTCATGGCTGAAGTGTTTTTCTTGCTCTCTCATTAGCAGCTTCTGCACTTTTTACAGGGTTTCATGCAGGGGAAAACAGCTGGTTTCTGCTGCCTGATAGCCGCCGGAACCCGCGAAGTGACCACGAGCAGCGTCGTCGGATAAGGCAGCCGGCACGGCAATGCCGGTTCCCCTTGCCCCATATCCAACTCCTCCCGTGCCATTTACTCCACCCAATGGTAATTTATTTCTTCGATAAGAATTGATATACAGTTAATTTTGGCATTCTTTGGTGCTAATTGGTTAGAAACCAGTGTTTGGGTGATAAAGTTTTTTTTTATCAACGAATGAATGCCACACAGTACACAAAGTTCCTGGTTCAGAATTAGAAGAAGTGCTCGCAGAATTTTGGGAAATTCTTGTAGAAAAAGATATGCTAAAGAAACGCACGGTTGAACCATGGTAGTTTCTCTGCTTATTCTGAGGTTGCGGTGCCAGAAAATGGCTCTCTGAAATGAAAATCCAGTTCTGACAACTGAAAGTTCAGACTTTGAATGCTTGATTTTGACATACAAATTTCAGGGGCGCAAAGCCAGCTTGTTTGCACAGGTTGTCGGAATCTCCTCATGTATCCAGCTGGAGCAACATCAGTATGCTGTGCAGTTTGCAGTACTGTCACCGCCGTGCTGGCTCCGGGTACGCTCGTCAGTCACTCCCCTCATTTTTCTTTGAAAAAACTGAAAATTGAGCCACATTTGTGAATAATTAGCGCTAGATAAGTCTATTCAATTCGATACTTGCACAATTGCAGCAATTGTTGCATTGGAGAATTTGCATCTTGTCAACCTTACAGACACAGGTGTTCCGAGATTTTTCTTCAGTTCAGAGATCTTGTTGTCCTTGAGCCATTGCATGAATACTAATGCAGTAATATCTGTATCATCTGCCCTGAGATGAAATATTTCTGAGTCAAATCTTCCACCTGAATTTGGTGCAGGAACTGAGATGGCGCAGTTAGTTTGCGGAGGATGCCACACACTCCTGATGTACTTACGTGGGGCAACAAGTGTACAATGTTCTTGTTGCCACACTGTTAACCTGGCTATGGAAGGTACAACAACCAAGCTATTATCATTCGTCCCTGAGTTACCAGTATATTATGTGGCCTTGATTCCTGTATGCAAAACTTCCCCTCTGAAAAGAATATATTCTGTGGTTGGAAACTCTAGCAGTCTGCTGATAACATTTAACATCATAGACCTGGCTTAGTGGCTTGTCCTGAAGTCACATTCATAAAACAATCCAGTTATTATTCAGAAAGCTAAGAAAAAAGTTTTGATAGGGAAGGGATGTCCTAGAATCACCCAAGTTGATGAATACCCCTTGGCACTACTCTAGTCTGACAAATACATCTTGGAATTAACGAACATTTTTGTAAAGATACATATACCCATTAACATCAAAAGGAAGCACAAAAACATCGCACTGATAAGTTCTGTGATTGTTCAGAGTATTATTCAATAATCAATATATGAAAATTTTCTTCTAATCTT
>VSTD030004228.1:0-10406 GCA_008808055.3 Sporobolus alterniflorus
CGATCTAACAGGTGAAACATGGTGCCTTTGGTGGATATGAAAAAATGCAAGAGAAAAGCAAAAGATACACGTATACAAGATAGAGCACCAACTCCCCCTCAAACTAGGCCATGGGATGGCAAAAACCAAGTTCAAAACTCAAAAGGGTAGCAACCAAAACTCAAGTTTCTCAATGGCAAAAAACCATACTCCCCGTGAAACCAAGGCACATAAAAATAAGTGCCAAACTCAAACAACGAGGCCAACTCCCCCTGAAGTAGAGAACACAAAGTTTCATCAATCTAGCTTAGACAAACCTCAACACAAGATTAGGCCACTTGAACAACAAGGCAAGGAAAACCCTTTTCAAAAGTGAGCTTAGGCAATCCTTGGATCAAGCCTAGGCTACTCAATCGACACAAAAAGTCAAAACTCATTTGACCTAGTCTCCTATGTAATTTCCAAAGCTCAGAAGGGGGAACACGCAATTAAATATTTGAGAGAAATATAGGAGATAGAGAAATCAACAAGCCTCTCAACACCAAAAAAACCCACAAACAAGGAAGGCTCACTAGACAAGTTCCATGACAAGAAAAATATGGACCATCAAAGCAGCTCATCAAAAAACAGGGTTAGAAACCATCCAACTGAAAGTCATGACTACACGGGAAATGAACACGATGATGGAGCAAACATGGGTTATAACCAAAGCATTGAGACACAAAACCTCTTTCTCTCTTTTGGACAAATACCATATGAACAATGATCAAGTACAAAAGAGCAGTGAAGAGAAAATAAGGTGAATCATCAATGAACTCATCACAGAGAGATCTTAGCAAACTTCACCAACACAAGAAGCAAGATGCAAGATAGAGCAATTATAATACATGCTATGATGATCAAGAGAACACATGAGCAAATTCCACACTATAAGTAAGTGTAGGAGAGAGTGTATGAGAATGCTCACATAGTAAGTGAAGATGACACAATACACCACGAGGAATTGAAGTCCATAAACAAGGATATAGAGAACCATCAGTATCTGTCACTCCAAGCAAAAGAGCGAGACCGACAAAGCTCATATTCTCCATCCCGAATCCTCATTCCTACATATGACAAGAGAGAGATGTCCATGTCTTGGATCCCAAATGGTTAGTCATTAAATACTTGGGAACCCAAGACTTGGATACACACAAATATACTCAACTTATCATGAGGGTTAGCAAGATGTAAAAATTTGGTTCAAAAATAAAGTTTTTGCATCACCCTTAGAAGCATGTCGTGATGTGTTAGCTCAAAGAAAAGAGTGAGTGTGATTATTAGAAAACGACAGCGAGAAACTCTCAAGGGAACAATATGAGAAGAACCAATGGAGGTATCACAAGAACAAAGTCGTGGACCAACAAAAGAAGCTTTAGAAGCATGTCCACGAACTCGTCCTAACCCACAAGAAAAAGAGTCAAGGAATCCATCAAAAAGATGAAATCTCATGTTGCGCTAATGAGTGTTCCTGCTATGAGAAAAGATATGACACCCAAATGAGTCAACCACTGAGAAGAGACACAAACAAAATTCCCATAAGAATCAAACACACGAAATGCATGAGAGTGTGATTGGAGAACCATTTAGCGACTCTGGTCATGTGTCGAGAGCATCTGGAGTCCATCCACCACATGTTCCCCAATCTTCCATTATTCATCTACATAGAACGAGAGAAGGTCGATGACTCAGTGCTGGGGTTAGTGAGATAAATCTTAGGAATCTAGCACTTAACCATGCGACCAGAAGAGGTTTTCACAATCCTTTGCAACTCACCATTTGGCCGAGTGGGACGTGAATCACGACAGGAAAAATGTGGACCGTCTAGGTGTCTCGGCTCAAAATGAGTGTGAGACCCTCCAACAGGAAAACTAGGCCTACGCGGAAAACGATCACCACGATGAGGACATGGGCCGTATCCAAAGCGTCTAGGCTCAAAGCGGTCTCTCGTGAACCAAAACTATATGAGCGATGGTTAGGTAAATGAGAGAACTGAGGAAAAGCACGAGAAGAAGTGTGAGGTGAAGCACAAGGGTAAGAGCGAGGCGGAACACGAGAATAAGACCGAGGCAAAAAATCAACAAACTCAACACGATATGAGTTTCAAGCATACTCATAACGCCTCTTCTCAATTCTCTTACGCCGTAAACAAAACTCATCCAAGTGACCAACACAGCCATAAAACATGCAAACAAAAGCTTGCTCTCTCGGCTTGGGGGTTTCTCTCTTCACTTCTCTCTTTAGGTTGAAGGAAGACTTTGGATTGGATGGGTAGTGGGCTTTGGTGGATTTGTTGATTTTCTCCTCATGGTGGTAGTTGGAGTTAGGAATGAACTTATGAGCACTCTTTCCACCCTTATACTCACACCTCTCAAAGCCAACACACAATCTGTATGTGAATTTAGTTGCACTCTTCTCAACCCTACTCAAATCCTCCTCAATTATTTTCTCACTCAAAACAGTTTTCTCAAGACGCGTAGTCAAATAAGCGACCTCCTGCTTAAGCTTGGTATTCTCTTTGGTAGCATGGAAAATCTTAGCATTGAGAGAGACACACGCTTCGCATGGAGGGGATAAAACACTGCAACGAGAGGAATGAACAAGTTTGTGCTTAAGATCTTTAATCTCAACGGAATAAGCCTCCAAATCAGATCTAAGCAAAGGGCAGGTAGTATAAGCACCAAGCAGTGAGGAATGAGCTTTGAGCTCTCTAAGTTTTAATCTGGCACTATCTAGCAGATTTGTAACACAAGAATGCAAGAGCCACAATTCCGCATAATTGACCACGATCATATTGCAGTTATCATATGGTTTGGCACTCATATCATCATGCGCAGATCAAAAAGAAGCAATTTCAGAAAAATCATTTTCAAGCTCAAGATTTAATTTCTTATTTTCACGAAAAACCTTGCAAAGCAACTTGTATTGGCTGCAAAGAGCATTTTCAAGCTCAACGACTCTCAAGGAAAGACCCTCGGGGGATAGATCATCAATTGCATTGGAGTCGGAGATGTGTTGTGAAGACTTGCCCATGAGGCAAAGGACGGTGAAGTCGCCTAGCTTGCACTTGACCTTCTCCTCCTCCTCTGAGCTGGAGGAGTCATCGATGGAGAAGTCAAGGTCGATGAGGGCAGCACACGCTCAGGACATCATCTTCTGAAACTTCTTCTTCTTCTTGTCCTCAAAGCGGTACTTCTTCTTATTGTCACCCTTGCTGTAGTCGTTCCGCTTGGTGTAGTTGATCTTGTTGAAGGAGGAGTCGAGCTTCTTCCTCTTGGGGCAGTCGGCGATGAACTGAGTGGTGTCGCCGCACTCAAAGTAGCCCCTAGGAGATCTTCTCCTTTCCTTATGAAACTTGTGCAAGGCGCAAAACTTTCTCACCGGTAGGGTGATCTCATCATCTGGGATGCTCTCATACTGCTCATCAGAAGTCACGACCAAAGAAGATAAAACAAACTCTAAAGCAGATGAGACAGTGGTGTTGGTGGGATTAGCATCATGGCCACCAGCACAAGCACTAGTAATAAGAGTCTTACTAGTAGAAGAAGCTTCATGGTTAGGACAACCCTTTCTAGACAGTTCATGAGATTTGAGCTTGCTAAATAGTTTTCAGTGTCTGGGGTAGCAAAATCAGCAGATTCTTCTAAAACAGTTATTTTCATACCCCAAACATAATCATCAAAAACATAAAGTGGTTGTTTAGAACATTCATTGTCAGAGTAAGCAAGAGGATTATAAGAATGTAAGTTACTGACAATGAACTCAAACCTAGCAAAACAATCATCTAGGGACTCTCCGGGCTTCTGAGAAAAAGTCTGATATTGCCTATTGTAAGTATCTTTACGCGAAGGCTTAATCTCAGAAGAGCTCTCATAGGTATTACACAATTTTAGCCAGACATCATGAGCAGTTTTTAGATAAGAGATTCTATTATACATATTCCTACCTAGAGCAGTAGTAATCAGATTAAGAGCTTTGTATTTGTTTTCATATCTTTGTAACTCACCTTGGGTTGCGTTGTCAAGTGTAGCCGAGATCATGTATGCCTCCTAGATGATCTTCCAAATAGCATGACCATGACTCAGAAGATAGTTGCGAGTTCTATTCTTCCAATAACCAAAATCCTCGTCATTTAAGACCACAAGCTTTACGACACCTTTCTCTATGTCGCCTTCCGATCACAAAGCCTGTTAAAGCCAACTAGTTACCAAATCATCTCTGCTATCAATTAAAGCACCGGAGAAGGCGACCAGATGGGGGTGAATGGGAGCCAACCAAAATTCCTCGAGGGAACTTGACCTATATTCTGAAATTGACCAACGCGCATCTCTTCTAACTCGATCAAGATCACATAGCTATGAATATGCTATTGGCATTCGGAATCGGGTTAGAGAAACAGAAACACAACGAAAACACAACAAGATGCAAGTAAAGTTACGAGCAAAACCAATGATGACCAAAATCGAACAAACGAGCAACTCAAAGCCTTATACACATTTCACCGAATACCTTGTGATCGTGTTTGATAAAAAACCACAAAAGCACAATAAGTAGTAGAAAAACTTAAATCTTTTGATCTGACTACTCGAGAACAATACTGACTTCCACCTGTAAGAATTTTCACGAAGTCAGGAACCACAAAATCACAGTGGCAAAGAACCAAATCAGTCGGACGTCGGCTTCTCACTGTAAAAATGAAACTGACAGCACCTGCTCGCGGCGGCTACAAATGAGATCCAGGCGTGCAGGGCGCTCCAATCAAGCAGGAAAACAAGCAACGAGAAATGGACCCAGGGCACTGAACTCAGTCGGCGGTAGAGAAATCGGCTGCAACAAGACCTGGCACTCACGGGCAGAAAAGCAAATCGGCGCTTGGGACGGACAAAACCGAGACAGGAGATCGATCCCGTGGCGCCACAGAAGCCGAAGACCAGCGGGCAGAAAATTGACACCGAAAAAACATGGACGGCAACAGGAAAACGACAATCCACCGCGCACGAGCTGAGCTGGAAAGAGGCTGGGGGTCCAAACCGAAAAAATCAGTGCTGGACTCAGCCGAGCGGTAAAATGATCTGAGTGCCCAGCGGGAACCAGGTGCACGAATCGAAGACCGATTGAGCAGGAAAGAGCAACCAAAGCGGGGAAAATACTTTGGCAACAAAAATCGAGCAAGCCCCAGCAGCGGTGAAACAAAATCGGGAAAACAAAGCCAAGCCTTGAGCACGAAACGAGGAACGAAACCTCACGGGCAGCAAAATGGACCGGGAACTGAGCCACACACTGAGATCTGATAAGAACGGGAAAATCAAAACGGGCTCCACTTAATTCGACGAGGAAAACAAGAACGGGAAAATCAAAACTCAGTGCACGAGAAACTGCTGCAGGACCGAGACGCTAAGCGAGAAAACTGGGAATAAAACTCAAATCTGGAGGAGGCACATATGATGGAAAAATTGAGATTTCACTAAAATCAAACAAGATTTATACAACTATGAATGTCATCGCTCTGTCTCCCTCATTTGATATTTGAAATAGAAATTTGTTCTTGCCTCACTTCTAATTTAGAAAATATGAAATGAAACTAGAGAAGTGACAATGAGGCACATCTCTCTAGGGTTCTATTTATAGGTCTAAGCAAAAGACTAAAAAGACTACAACACCCCTACGGTCTAAAACAAAGATAACAGCAAAGTAAGAGTAACAGGGTCTGACATAGCCTATCAAATCGACCCATCCGTCTTCAACTTGAACTCGACGCAACCGTCGCAATGGTGTCACGTGCACCAACCGATGTCATGCCTCCTCCAGTTTTAAGGCCAGACTAGGAAACACTAGCCCGACTTGCTTTTACATGAATCAAGCCACTAGATCTCGACGCGTGTCTCACGCTGTCGTCCTCCCGTCGATTTTATAGCCCAACCAACAAACTGTACCATGCTTGATTTTGAGGCACAAACCAAGAAATTATCATGGTGATTTTGAGGTCCAAATCACCAAACCGTAGCTGCTGATTTTGAGGCTCAAATCGAGAAACACTCCACCACCTTGGTTTTGAGGCTCAATCAAGAAACCCACTACAGATTTTGAGGCCAAATCGAGAGAAACCGTTGTCACCGGGTTTAAGGCCAAACCAGAGAAAACAATCGCCACAAGTTTTGAGGCTAAACCGGAGAAAAGCATCGTAGTGGTTTAAAAGCCAAACCAATGACAAACCGTCGACACTGGTTTTAAGGCCAAACCGGAGAAAACCGTCTTCACCGATTTTGAAGTCAAACCGAAAGAAACCGTCCTAGTGGTTTTGAGCCCAAACCACTGACAAACACACGCTCATCGTCTCCACGTGCACAGTATAGACTGCATATGACGTCACCCAACCTCCCAATCATCCGGCCATCGAGTACCTGATATGTGCGACCATCTCCGGTCCTCTGCATCAGATCTCCTACTCCTGTCATGATCCTCGTCACTGTCCGCCATGCCGCACCTGCCACCGGCACACCACGAGACAAGGAAACATGATTCTCCAAACAAAACAAGGATAAAGGTAAACCAACAAAATGTCTCAGATTCTAATTCAAACCTCGCCAAGTCAATGACTCATCACAATTAAATCAAGAAACTGGCCACTTAGTTTCTCAGAATGCCAGGAAATAAATTGGAATGATAAATCCATCATGCTCTCAGATCCACATGCACAAAAGACTGAACTTCAAGTTCAGAAAATAATAAATTTACAGAATGCTGCAAATAATTTGCCAGATGCATTCACAGATTATAATGGTGTTATGAAATCTTGGAATCCTGCGGTCAATGCACATGAACGAGTGGAGGTACCAAAGAAAACCATTCCGATCCCTTCTACTAAGAAGAGGGGGAGGGTAGAAACCACTAAAAAGGATACCGCTCCAGAGAAGCGATCGAGAAAGGAGAAGTCAAAAGCTCCTAGAAAATCCAAGAATGTGATTCAACTAGAAGCTAAATGACATCATACGAATACAAATGATCCACGATCTAGTTCTTAAGTGCACTATACAAATGAGACTAGAATATCAGAATTCCCGACAACCTCGTATTGGGAAATCATGATGCATCAAAGAGAATAGAAGAAATTTCCATTAATTATACTAGTTCTAGAAAAGTGTATGATTGTAGTACAACTATCACAAACCTATGCTTCTCAACTGTTATTGCTGAAAATTTCCTTAACGATCTAGATCCTAAGACCATGACAGAGTGTAAGAAATGCTCGGACTGGAACAAGTGGAAAGGGGCAATTGAAGCTGAGCTTAACTCGCTTAAGAAAAGAAAGGTGTTCACTAAAGTGATAGCTACACCTCCCAAAACCTTTCTTGTTGGGTTTAAGTGGGTTTTTGTTCATAAGAGAAACGAAAATAATGAGGTGGTAAGATACAAAGTGAGGCTAGTTGCACAGGGTTTTACACAGAGACCCAGAGTTGATTTCAACGAAACATACTCTCTAGTAATGAATGGAATTACTTTCCGATACCTAATATCTCTTGCAATACAAAAGCTTCTATCTTTACAGTTGATGAATGTCGTGATCACATATTTATCTAGGTCATTAGATTCAGACAGATACATGAAAGTCCCTAATGGAATTTCTGTACTGAATAACATAAACCACAACATGTATTGTGTAAAACTTATCAAGTCTCCGTATGGCTTGAAACAATTGGGAAGAATATTGTACAACCGACTGAAGGAATTCCTCCTAAACAAAGGATACTCGAATAATGATGATTGTCCTTGTGTGTTCATTAGAAAATCCAGTACTGGCTTTTGCATAATATCAGTATATGTTGATGATTTAAACATTATTGGTTATGCAAAGGATATAGATGAAGCACACAATCATCTTATGAAAGAATTCGAGGTGAAAGATTTGGGTAAAACCAAATTTTGTTTAGGTTTACAAATCGAACATCTTCACATGAGTATTCTTGTACATCAGTCTGCTTATGTCAAGAAAGTATTAGAGAAATTCAATATGGATAAAACATGCCTCCAAAGGACTCCCATGATCATTCACGCCCTGGAAAAGGATATTGATCCATTCATGCCAAAACAAGAGGGAAAAGTGGTTTTGGGAGTTGAATAACCATACCTCAGTTCCATTGGTGCTCTGATGTACCTTGCAAACAATCCTAGACCCGACATTGCATTCACGGTGAATTGTCTTGCAAGACATAGTGCGACACCTACAGTGTGTCATTGGAACAGCATTAAGAATATCTTATGATATTTAAATGGCACAATAGATCTTGGTTTATTCTTTCAAAGAAATCAAGAATCTGATTTAATCGGATATGCTAATGCTTTCTATTTGTCTGATCCACAATATGATAGATTGCAAACAAGATTTGTCTTTCTACATGGAGGAACTGCTATATCATGGAAATCTACAAAATAGACTTTAATAGCAACATCCATGAATCACTCATAGATTATTGCATTATATGAGGCATCACGTGAGTGTGCCTGGTTGCATAGAGTGATTAACCACATACAGACATCATGTGGTATAGGTGATTTAGAGTCACCTACTATTATGTATGAAGATAATGTGACTTGTGTTGCTCAGATGCAAATAGGATACATAAAAACTAATTATACAAAACATATTTATCTAAAATTGTTTTACCCACATGAACTAAAAGAGCATGGGGAAATTAGCATCTTGCAAACCAAATCTTGTGATAATCTTGCAGATTTATTCACAAAGTCATTATCTTTAGCTATATTTGACAAATATGTCAAAGACATTGGTATGCAGAGACTTAAAGATTTGTAAGGTTTAGGGGGAGAACCTCTATAAGATATCTTGGTAAAGGCATCATATTGTACTCTTTTCCTTTATGAGTTTTACAAGAATTTCTCATTAAAAAGTTCTTAATGAGGCAATGTGCACACAAGTATATGTCTATCTCTTGATTTCCCACATGATTTTTACAAAGAGACATTGGAGACATGAGTATGCTGATATTGTTTCTCCTAAATTGTCCCATTGAGTTATAGGAGTTTTTTACAGCATAACAAGATTACACCCTTCATTTTCCCACTGGGTTTTTAGAGGGTTATACATGACAATTGGGCATCAACTGTCCAAGGGGGAGTGTTAAGAATCAATTATTATAGATTGATTACAAGAATGAATAGTGGAGCCCAAAGGTAGATTGGCCTTGCTAGGCTCAAGGAGAACAGTGCTTCATCACTAAGAAAGCTTCTCGAATGGCCACGATCGAATGGTTGCCGATGGTGAACGGTCGTGTCTGTTTGCCGCCCGTCCGTTCACCTCATGTACATGTATAAAAGGAGACAAAGAGAGCATTAATAATTCAAGGATTCATTTGTCTTACATTGAGTCTACTATTACTTTCATAACACGTTATCAAGCACTTAGAATCACACTAAGTTCATAGGCATCGCAAGAACACAGAGCAAGTCGAGATCAACCGGAGAAGGTGAGAAGACATGGTGAAGCATCTGGAAGGTGTCATCCTATCTTGTTGGCATCCAGCCAGCCAATACCCAAGTATAGTACAAAGGTGCGACACTGGTTGTGCCTCTACCAGTTACACCCACGACTGAAGATTGCAGCCTTTCAGCCTCCAATCTTTGAAAACTGTAGCTATTGGCGGCCCGTCCTCCGCGGCAGTGACATGCATGTAATTTTTTTATTTTGGCCCTTCTAAAAAAATATTTTTCATAAATAGATCCCAGGGAAACTTTTTCCTTATTTGGACCCAGGCAAGGAGGGCGCCAGCCTTGGTGACCCTAGGTGCACTACAGGGCGCTAGCATCATTAGCGCCGTCCATGTAAACGTGGATCAGACCATGCCATAGCGGATTGTAGGGCGCCAAGGACGCTGACGCCCTACATGGCTTATAGGGCGCCAATGACGCTGACGCCCTACATGGCTTATAGAGTGCCAATGACGCTGACGCTCTACCTGGCTTATATGGTGCCAGTAGGGCGTCAACGTCATTGGTGCCCTATAAGCCATGTAGGGCGTCAGCGTCATTGGTGGCACCCTTCTGTCTATACCTCCTCATGGGAGCCCCATTCTTCTTCCTCCCTCTCACATTCTCTCTTCTTCTTCAACACAAAATTCTCTACCACCAAAATTCGTAACTCCCTCGATCTCACCCATTGACACCCCCGGTCCTTAATCTCTCCACCAATCAATTCACCAAGGTATACTCCTCAATTCTCCACCTTTTATTTGAAAATACACCATAGATTGGGATCTATTTTTGAATGAATTCCCCCTACTATGGTTGAAGTTATTTATTTTTCGAAATGTGCATTTTTGGTTGGTGATTTGGATCGTATGACACTATTAGGTAATGTTCATATATTATGTATC
>VSTD030004229.1:0-10406 GCA_008808055.3 Sporobolus alterniflorus
TTGAGACTTTTGAATAGAAACAATTTTGAAATTCAATTCAAAATTTAAATCACAAAGATTTTAGAAATAGGGCTTTTCAGAGCTTCTTTTCAAAATACGGTATCGATTCAAAATCAAATTTAAATTCGATTTTGAAACCGTGGATATTTTCCAAAAATTGAGAGCAATGATTTTCGAAAGGCTTTAACGTAGATTTGGTTTTGAAATTGAACCTAATATAGATTCAAATAAAAATGAACGCTTTCTACTTGAACTTCTAGATCTAAAGCAATACATCACTACAAAAATAAATGCATGGAGGCATGAATGCAACAATCAATTATATATAAAGCCTAAATTAATTTAATAATTTAGAAAATATATATTTGCCTAAATGAATTGATTTTGCCTTTATAATCTAAATGCAAATTATAATCTATTGAGAAAAAAGGTTTTAAAATTTAGTAAATTTTAGTCACATTCCAAAATTCAGAATTTTGGGGTGTGACAAGACTACCCCCTTAAAAGGAATCTCACCCTGAGATTCTGAGAGTAGAAAAGAAAGCAGATTAAGGAATGATCAGAATGGAATATAAGTTGACGAGGAGTGTAGCATTCATTGGGGCATCCTGTCTCAGTTGGTTGATCCTTTGGGCGTCTTTGTGGGCACTTATTTACATAGTGTCCTTTTTCATCACACTCAAAGCAAATCCGGTCAGAAAATGTTACTAATGCATTGCTGGACTTCCGCATCGCTGAGAGGAAAACAGCACTCTTCTCACCCTTTTTCTCACATCTCTCAAAACCAACACACAATTTATATGTTGATTTGGTTGCACTCTCCTCAACCCAACTCAAATCCTCCTCAATCATTTTCTCGCTCAAAACATTTCTCTCAAGGCAAGAAGTTAAATAAGCAACCTCCTACTTCAGCTTGGTCTTCTCTTTGGTAGCATGAAAAAGCTTATCCTTGAGAGAGCCACACACATCGAACGGAGGGGATAAAACACTATAGCAAGAAGAATGAGCAATTTCATACTTAAGATCTTTAATCTCAATGGCACAAGCCTCCAAATCAGATCTAAGTAAAGGGCAACTAGTGCAAGCACAAAGCAATGTTGAATGAGCTTTGAGCTCTCTGAGTTCCAACTTTGCACTATCAAGCAGACTAGTAATATGAGAATGCACCAACCACATGTTAGCATAGTACACCATGATCATTTTATAATTGTCACATGATTTAGCACTCATATCATCGTGCACTGACCTAAGAGAAGCAATTTTAGGAGAAGCACTTTCGAGCTTAAGATTTAGCTTCTTGTTCTCATGGAAAACCTTCCAAAGCAACTTATCCTGGATGCACAAAGCACTCTCAAGTTTAGAGACTCTCAAAGAAAGACCCTCAAAGGATAGATCATCACTTACATTGGAGTCAGAGTCGGAGTCCGGGATTCTTCTTAAAGATTTTTCCATGAGGCAAAGGCCGGTGAAGTCGCCTTGCTTGCGCTTGACCTTCTCATCCTCCTCTGAGCTGGAGGAGTCATCACTGGAGAAGTCAAAGTCGCTCAAGGCAGCACACGCATGGGACATGATCTTCTAGAACTTCTTCTTCTTGTCCCTAAAAAGTGCTTATTCTTATCATCGCCCTTGTTGTAGTCGTTTCACTTGATGTAGTCATACTTGTTGGAGGAGGGGTCGAGATTCTTCCTCTTCAGGCAGTCGGCGATGAAGTGGGTGGTGTCATCACACTCGAAGGAGCCCCTATGTGATCTCCTCCTCTCCTTGTGGAACTTATGCAAGGCATGAAACTTTCTCACCAGCAAGGTGATCTCGTCGTCGGGGATGCTCTCATACTGCTCATCAAAAGCTGCAGCCAAAGAAGACAAGACAAACTACAAAGCAGATCAGACAGTGGTGTTGGTGGGGTTAGCATCATGGCCACCAACATTATTACTAGTAATAAAAGCCTTACTAGTAAGAGAAGCATCATGGTTAGGACGACCTTTCCTAGACAGTTCATGAGATTTCAACATGCTAAACAATTTTTATGTATCTAGGATAGCAAAATTAGCATGTTCCTCTAAAGTAGTAATTTTCATACCCCAAACAGAATCATTAAGAGCATACAGCAGTTGTTTAGCACGCTCATTAATAGAATATGCAAGCGGACCACACAAACGTAACCTACTCACAATCGACTAAAACCTAGCAAAGCAATCAAGTGATTCACTAGGTTTCTGAGCAAAGGTTTGATACTGTCTATTATAGGTGTCTTTACGAGATGACTTAATTTCACTAGAGCCCTCATAAGTGTTGCACAATTTTAACCAAACATCGTGAGCAGTTTTTAGATGCGAGACTCTATCATACACATTCATACCTAGAGTAGTAGTAATGAGATTAAGAGTCTTATAGTTGTTTTCATACCTTGTCAGCTCACCTTGGGTCGCGTTGTTGAGCGTAGTCGGGTTCATGTACATCTCCTGCACAATCTCCCAAATAGCACGACCTTTACTCAAGAGATAGTTGCGAGTTCAGTTTTTCCAGTAACCAAAATCCTCGCCATTGAAGATCATAAGCTTTACAGCACCTTTCTCCAAGTCACCTTCTGGTCACAAAGCTTGTTAAAGCTAACTAGTAACCAAACTAGCTCTGATACCAATTGAATGACCGAAAAAGGCAACCAGAGCGGGTGAATGGGAGCCAATAAAAATTCTTCAAGGTAACTCGGCCTATGTCCCAAATCTGACTCAACGCGCCTCTCTTCTAACTCGATCAAGACCACATAACTATAGATAAGCTATTTGCCCTCAAAACTGAGTTAGCAAACTGAATATTGAGTGGAAACACAAATCACCGCAAGCAAATCCATGACCCGTGAATCCACTAACAAGTCACAAGAAAGACTTTTAATGAACTGGGTCAAGAATCAAAGCACAATGATAACTCTTGCAGCCTCACAAGCATTTCACCGAACACCTTATATGTATAACCAAGAAACTACCACAGAAATACTATGAGAACTATAAAAACACGAGCATTTGATCTGGTGGCTCAAGAGCAAAACTGAGGTGCACAACAACACCTGAAACAGGAGCATGTGATCTGCCTGGTGAGGAATTCAACCAAGACGACCAGAACACAAAAGCACAGGCTATGAACTAAAACCAACTAGGCATGAGCACCGAAAGCCAGGCGCATTCTCTGCTCGTGAGCAAACAAATACTGAAGCTGGGGCTCAGAGCCACGAGGAGCGGAGAAAAAGGACAACACGCCGCAGTAAGATTAGCGAGCCTCAAACGACAGTAAAATCCGAGCAGAGCGGACCTGGCGGCAGACGGCGGCCACCAAAACCTCGAGACCAAAACTAGAAACTGCCTCAGTGGCCAAAGCTCATGAGAAAAATGCACCAGCATCAAAAACTAAGATCAGACCAACGGGTGGGAGAATCCCTTGAACGCAGAACAAAAAACTTCTCGGAAAAACAAAATTGGTCGGGTGCCTGACACAGGAACCAGATCTGGTGCAGACTGAGTACTGGACGTGAGCTATGGATCCACGCGGAAGAATCTGACCGGGCAGCGAGCTCCCCGAGCAGCAACAAAAACCGGGTCAGGCAAACCACAGTGGCAGGAAGAGGAAAGGCTACGAATAGCGCCAACAAAGAATTTAAATATGAGACAAAATTAGCTGCACGAACCTCAAAATCCCTGAGCAAGAAACTGGCGCGAACGAGTGGGACAAAGAACTCAAGAAGGAAGAAAAATCATGAGCGGGATCCAGCTAGTGGACCAAACCGCAACCGAAGAAATCAGTAGAGCGGCTTGCAGGAAACAAAAAATCCCAAAAACGAGGCGCACCCTAGGAAGAAATCGAGCCGAACAAGCAGGACCGAGTCCTGAATGGCGGTGCCTGTGAACTGAGAGAAGAACGGGTGGGGACGAAAATCACCGAGCAGCAGAAGAAAACCAAAAACAATGAAGAACTTAGCATGACTCAGATCTTGTAGTACCAAAGTAAAAGATGGGAAAATGAACTGTGCCCACAAAATGCAAAAATAGATTTTTTCCATTGAAATTCAACAAGTTTACAACCGATCCACGGAGGTCACCACCCACCCTCCCTCATTTGATTATTGGAACACAAAATTCATGGCTCACTCTCTAACCTAGAAGCACAAATGAAAATATAGGAGAAGTGGCAAGGAGCCTCATCTACCTAGGGTCCTATTTATAGGCCCAAGGAAAAGACTAAAAGACTAAATTGCCCCTAGGGCCTAGTACATTAAAAATGACAAAGTAAGGGTAGCAGAGTCCGACACAGCCCTTCGCATCGACCCGTCTGTCTTTGACTTGATCTCAACACAACCTCCGCGATGATGCCACGTGCACCATTCACGCCGCGCCTCCACCAGTCTTGAGGCCAGGCTAGGAAACCCTAGCCCGACTTGCTTCCACGCGAAGCAAGCCGCTAGATCTCGACAAGTGCCATGCGTCGTCTTCATCTTCCTGTTTGTTTTGTGGCGCAACCGACAAACTGTAGCCCACTTAGTTTTGAGGACCAAACCAAGAAACCATCGCGGTGATTTTGAGGCCCAAATCACCAAACCATAGCTGCCGGTTGTGAGGTCCAAACCGGGAAACCCGAATCCACCGGTTTTGAGGCCAAACCATATAAAACTATCACCACCAGTTTTGAGGCCAAACCGGGAGAAACCACACCAGTGATTTTGAGGCCAAACCACTGACAAACTGTCTCAGTGGTTTTGAGGTCACACCACTGATAAACCATCCGAGTGATTTTGAAGCCAAACCACTGACAAACCGTCGAACTTGGTTTTGAGGCTCAACCAAGAAACCCGCGCTCCTCGTCTCCTCGTGCATGGTGTAGACCACACAAAGTGTCACCCGACCTCTCGATCGTCCGGCCACAGAGTACCTGACTGTTGACGTTTCGTATGCAGCTCCACAAGCACACATAATTGTTAATGTAGCACTTCACCGGGAGTATTCTCCATGTATCGTATTTATATTTTCCCAAGGGAGGAAGTACCTCTATCATGTCTAAGATTAACACAAGGAATAACTCAAGCTAGTACTACTAAGATATACAAAAGTTACATTAAGAAAACTTAACAGACACACACTAGTTACTCTAGGATACAAGTAAGCTAAGGTTCCACCTGGTCAGGAGACTCGATATGAGGGTCAACTCCTAAGAATCTATTCTAGCTCTATCTATTACAGCACATTACCCAAGATTCTAAATCACTTATTAAATTGTCTACTCTACTTCACGACCCTGGCAAACACTATACCAAAGCAAGGAATCCACACACTGGGGTATAGCAACCCAGGTTTCGTTGGCTCACCACAACCTCGGCGTGGTGGATTACAAAGCCCTAACAGGACTATCACTCCTACGGGTACCACACTTCTCTGCAAGGCATGGAGCTTCACTAAAGGTAATACACTTGGACACCATGGCTGCGAGTATAACCAAGTGTTTCCTCATCAATTGATGAAATATGAGTAAATACACCAACATCGGTAAATCACTCGAGCTAAGAATAGCGAGAGTGATCTATTGAGTCGGACAGATAACCCACAGAGCAATAACTAAAAACAAGCGGGACCAAGTGACAGTAACTGTGCAGGCATCAAAGCTCAAGATGAACACTAGAACAAAACATATAAGAACTAGGACTCAAAGTCTATAACGAAATGTAGATATACAAGAGCTCACCGATCTCCGAGACTACTTCCGGAGCTCGAGCGAATGCTCGACTCGACTCTCGACTCCCGATAGGGCTTCACCTCCGCTACTACTACTAAATCAAAACCTTTACAAGTGGAGAACTACAAGTAGTTTGTGTTGCTTTGATTTCCACCGGTAGGGGAGTATTTATAGTGTTCCAAGGAGGGGTTACCGACTTGGTTAAGTCGGTAACACACCAAGTGGTGGCCGGCCGGCCTCACCACATGGCCGGCCGGCCATGGAGTTCACCCTCCACCAACATTGAGCTTGGGAATCCCCTCTACCACCTCTTGGAGAGTGTCACCATGAAGCCAACACTCGAGAGGCTGCAAGGTGGGGCCGATTGGCCAGGGGGTTTGGCCGACCGGCCATCCCCTGGGCCCATGGGTCAACGGCATTTCCACACTGCCTCCTCGTGTCAGGTACACCCTCGGGGTGACACTTATTTTGGTGGAATTCCAAATTTCCTTGTAATTTCTTGAGATGCTCCAATTTGACACCTATATTCCTAAAATCAAATAAACACTAAAATCATGGAACTAGGTTAGTAGACGAGGTGAATACATAGTTATTTTATACATTTACTCGACATATTGGCGCATGAAATCAGTGTTTTATGAGCGCCAACAGAGACACAAGATTTGTTCCCAAAGTTTACCACCACAAAGGTGCCTATGTCTCCATGGAGGAGTCCACAAAGGACCAGCTCTCTTTCAACCCTAAACCTCCCGAGTTCCCACCAAGGTCAACACAGTTCTCCACTATGAATTCCATCGAATGGGAGGGCAATACAAACTTCCTGGGACTCAATCACAAGCTTGGGAGTTTCTGAGTGATGCCTAGCCGTCTAGGGGAGTGGATCCTCATGAGTAACAAATACAATCGAAGTCGTCGAGGGTGAGGGTGAAGTGCTCTTGCTTGAATTGAGTGGCTCACTCAAAGGGGAGCTCAAATCTTCTCTTAAGCACAAGGATTGAGGATTGGAGGCTTGAGAGAGAGTTGAGAGCTCAAGATTTTGGATCTCAAAGTGTGCTTCAGATTTGTGGAGTGGCCAACTGAAAAGTGGAGGGGGTGGGGGTCTATTTATAACCCCCACACAATTATAACTGTTGGCGTGTCAGAGGACCATACTAGTCTGGTGAAACACCGGACAAGTCCAATAAACCTCTCTGGAAGCCGGTGACCCGGACTTGTCTGGTTCACTGGACAAGTCCGATGGGGTGGGGTGGGGGGGACCAAACAAGTCCAATAACCGCCTCTACAAACCGGTCTAGGCTGGACTTGTCTGGTCCACCAGACTAGTCCGGTGGGGGGACTGGACAAGTCCGGTAAACAGCTTGTGGAAGCCATTAGACCCGATAAGTCTAGTCCACCAGACAAGTCCAGTGATGGGACTAGACTAGTCCGCTGAATGCTACTGGAGTCCGGTGTTTGGCTATGGAGTCCAGTCCATTTACCGGACAAGTTCGATAAATGTTTATAGGTTAAGAATGGAAATGTTTTTCTACTTCACTCCTTCACAAGACTTTTTTATGTGTCCGTCTTGATAGTACAACATACCTATGACTCAAAGAAAATATAAAACTCCATTTTTATGTCTTTAACACCTTCTTTTCTTTTTCCTTTTTTAGTTAAGCGTTAAGCATTCTACATGAGTTATTTCTCTACAAAATGCTTAATAAAATGTTAGACTTCTAATTGTTTGTCATCACTCATCCAAAACCCACATGGGGGCCTAGATGCACTATCACCAGGACTCACAAAATTTGCTACATGTGTCGAGTTAATGGAAGAAGAAGAATAAAGTCCTCCAAAGAAACGTCTTCGAAAATCATAGCGTATTATTGAAAGAAAACAAAGATGCAAATGACTTAATACACGTGTTACCAAAGTAGATTTTGACGCTGATGACTTTTGAAAAAGTAAATTAGATCATGTTGTTATAAGATAATTATTTGTCTTTATAAAATTGTATACTAATCTTTTTTGGATCATGCACAAATGTTTCACCATTTTTCTAAGGGGAAGAAAGGGAAGAAGGGTGATGATTCATCCTCCTCCAGGTCATAGTCGGACACGCTTAGTTCCTTGTTTCAGGTAATGGCTTCATTTAATTTCTATCTATGCTTATTTTCTATTATTTCATATATCTTACAATTATTTTTATTTGCAGGGCACATCGATGAGTCAGTTGTGATAAGAGTAGTTAATGGGGCTTTATAGGATGAGATGCTGCAGGTGCCTCCCGAGCAGATGAGTGTTGAGCAGGCGACTCTGGAGCAGACGACTTGAACAGCCGATGAGCTCATGCATGATGCTTTTGGTACGTCATCTGAGGAGGAGGAGGGTCACGAGGAGGAGGGGTGAGGAGGATGGGGGTCAGCCAGCCAACTATAGGTTCTCTCTCTTATTTTTAAGTTGAACTTTATTTTCAATTATTAGATTAAGTTTGTATGAAATAACTAATCTACTCTAACTATATAGATAAGACCCACTAAGGATCATTTAAGCCAATTCTCATAGCATGCAAGTTATCCACATCAGCATCCAATTAGATCATGCCACATCAGCATCTGTCCAACATTATCTGCCACATCATTTCACATAATAAGAAAACTTTAAAATGATTTATCTCACTCATATGATATCCATTTAAAATTCTGTTTTCACCGTTGTGTTCTACGCGATGAGATAAATAAAACTAGAACTCACTTGCATATGTTTTCATACAAAATTTAATTAACTCATCACTACTTTAAATCTTCACCGCCCATTTGTAACAGCTGAATTGACCGCGAGAATTTTCTTCATTTTTTGACACAGTAAGATTCGCATCAGCCTAACTAGCATCGTCTCCACCCTTTCCCCTCCCTGGTGCCGTCTCTCCTCCGGTCGATGTCGCCACGCTGTCATGCCATGTAACACTTCCTTCCCATTGAGCCAAAATGAGCTCGCTGCCTCCGCTTCATCTTTCGACAATGCTTCGTCCCATTGCCTCCCCTCTCGAGCCAAAATCGAAGCATTGAATCTGCACCACCGCTGCTGGCCACCCTCCCCAGGTTGCCCAACTCCCACTCTCCACTGCTATAAAAAGATCATCTCAACCTTGACCATTCTCCCCACCACTCAACTGCGTCTCTATCTTGCCTCCCCCCTAGCCAGAGCACCACGCCATCGGAGCTCTACCCGCCATCGTCATTCCCTTTCACCGTTGTCCCATGCCTATCATCCCTTTCACCGCTGTCCCATGCCTATCATCCCTCCCTAACAACCATTTGAATTCACGTAAAAAGATATTTTGAAATCTCACAGCATTGCACGAGGTTATAAACTAGTTAATTCAAATTTTGCAGGACCCGACGTTCTCTCATGGTCCCCCTAGCTAGGACCTTTCAGGAGCTGATAATTTTCTAGCCACTGGGGACCAGACAGTGGGAGGACGTTGACTGGGATGGCTAGGGCACCGTGGCCTCATCAACACAGAGCTTGGTAGCATCTGCCGGTTCATGTACCCAGGCATGGTGTCTGTGCGTGGTTGGATGTGAGCTGCATGTACGCCGACCAGGGCTCCTTTTAGGCTATTGTGTGGTGGGCGCTCTGGGTGATTATACTTTCCGCATGTCAACATACTTGTCTATTTTAGTCTTTTTGTGCAAATTTAATTGTTCATTTTGTGCCAAAACTTTATCGCTTGCCTAAGGGTGTTTTTGAGGACGACGCTTCAGTAGTCTTCAATAACTCTGCTCGAAAAGTTATCAAGGATGCCATCAAGCACACTAGCTACCAGTCAATTACCTACTACTACAGGCGCAAGCTGAGGCAGCCAATGAATACAAAGATAGCGAATGACTTCCACCTGACAAAGGAGTAGTACCTTCTGGGTAAAGTCGATTGACTGGTCAAGGATGCCGAGGCTTGGGATTCCTTGTGCGAGTGATGGGCATCCCTCGACTTTAGGGCCAAGGCCGATAGGGCCTGAGTGAATTAGATGAGCAAGCAGGCGATGGACCACTATGACACAGATGGTCATGTCTAAAAAGTCCAGAGAACGGTATGATACTCGTACTCCTGTTCTGCAATTATTGTGTATAAATTTGTGTATAATGTTGGATTGTTTATTGCAGAAGGCTAGCACTGGGGTTGAACCCCATTACCTTGATGTTTGGGTGCCCATGCATCCAGATGATTCACATTCCCAACAAAAGCTTGTAAGTACTAATTTCTTTTATAGTTATGTATGCATCATCATTTGTTTTATCTGTGTTAATAAGCTCATTGTTGTGCAGGAATGATATACTGAGGAGCTGAAGAAGAAGCATGAGCCTGATGTAGACCTGAGGTTGGTGCCCTTTGACGTGGAACCTTCATATGTCGTGGGCTGAGCTCTATCGCATGAGAAGTATGTCAAAAGGTATTAATTGTCTTAGGTTAAGATTTATTGAATTCATAACAGTTTATGCCTTGCAGAGTTGCTTTGGGTGATGGGATGACAAATGTTGATAGTTATGGCTGGAAGTCTATGTCAGCTCCTCGCACAGTCATTTGAATCGTCAAAGCATCGAAGCTGATCTGGGCAAGGAATTGCGACAGATGAAAGAACTTGTGCAATAGCTACTGCAAAGCAATCAGCGAATGCAGCACGGGTATCACGCTATGTAGTATATGATGAT
>VSTD030004230.1:0-10405 GCA_008808055.3 Sporobolus alterniflorus
GAAGAGACGTGGTGCGCTTTGTTGCTCGCTGCACTACATGTCAAAAGGCTAAGTCACGACTAAATCCACATGATTTGAAGCCATATTTGGGAGAAGAGGATGAGCTTGAGTCGAGGACGACTCAAATGCAGGAAGGGGAGGATGATGTGGACATCAACACCAGCGATACATCCACATCTACACAAAATCAGATTTCTGGTCCGATTACCCAGGCTCGTGCGCACCAACTAAACAATCAGGTATCCTCATTCCTAGCTTCTTATTCATCTTATTTAGACAATGGATACATGTGTTCTGTTTTGATGCTTAGGAACGACGGACAGGAACGAAACGGAGTTCCATTCGCGCTGGTGACATATGGATTCCAGAACAGCAGCAGCTTGTGACGGCCACCCTAACCACGTATGGACTTGGATTCAGGCATGCAAATACTTTCTGGAAAGATCTTGGAGTCTAATTTCATATTCATCAAACCTCAAGCCCATATCGTATCGGAGACGGCGACAATCATTATTTTGGTGCAAAGACCTTTTTTGGCCAACGGTGCTTCAACACCTTATTTTGGCCCATTGGGTCGTGTATCATGTTGAGTCCAATTCGGACGCATCCTAGGGTTGGAGCATGACCCAGACTCCCTGAGGTCGTCCTCCCACACCTATTAAACCTAGCCGCCGTCATTAGAAACACGCAGGCTTTGTTGATTAGATTTAGCTCTTGCTACTTCGGCCGGCGACGCACTAAACTGCCCGTCTCCAGTTTCTAGAACCCCAACCTTATTGTGTTTTCAGCTAGTACACTTCATATTCATCTCGCAATTCAGTGCTTGTTCTTGCTAGTTCTTCGATTGCTTGCAGGACCGATGCTCTCGTGGCTGGGTTGTCGTGCTCCACAAGATCACGTCGACCATGGGAGTTGGTGTATTGGTCACTAAGGTACAACGTCCTTGGACAGTTGTAGTCAGGCCTTGAACGTTGACTCTCTTCCCCAATTGAGTTATCCTTTGTCTCTACCAAAAGATCAGGATTCAACCCTCACGGGTCTCCATTACAATGGAAGTACAAACTGATGAGGGTTGGTCTCCATACTGGGACCCACAGGCTTAGGTGGACGATGCAAGGCATTCTCTTCTAGGATGAAGAGGGTGTACTTGAACGATAAGAGAAATCTCTTCCGCAAACTCTAAACTATCTTTTGTAGCATCTTTTGTGCTTCAAACTTTTGTAAGACTAATGCATAAACCTAATGTGTAATAATCTTACTTAAACATAATATATGGTATTGTGTGCTTGTATGTGACATGTTTGTGGATTCTCCCTTCATCGAGAATCCCCCCATTGATCCTGAAGCGACAAAACCCTCATGTCTGAGGTGGTACTATCACAGTTGGTACCAAAGCTGGATTGGGGTTAAACACGCACTAAAGCATCTAAAAATCGCAACTATGTTGTCGGTGAGGAACGCTTAGCCCATATAAGGACTATATTAGTCTCTTAAGGTGGCAAGCTAACTTATTTGTTCCTTATGCAACTATGGAATTGCGCCGACAAAGGTATGTGGTGATTTTGGAGGGTTGACCTTATTTTGTTGTTGATGGCGTTACTTTTTGTTTGTGGCATTATTAGAACTATTAGGATTTTGTATGCTTTCTTTGTTGCTGGCGTTATTTTGGTTGTAGGACTTGAAGTGGGCACGCTATGGGCATGAGTGGGCATGACAGTGCTAGTCCCTTAAGGGCATGTGTGAAGGTTGGTGACTGTTGTCATCCTTTTCTGCACGTACACTAACATGCGTTAAATCAATAGTAATGGTGTTGCGAGTGTTTTGGCCAACGTATCCGAA
This sequence comes from Sporobolus alterniflorus, assembly GCA_008808055.3. NCBI lineage: Eukaryota > Viridiplantae > Streptophyta > Magnoliopsida > Poales > Poaceae > Sporobolus > Sporobolus alterniflorus. The sequence goes on from VSTD030004230.1 coordinate 1,840, forward strand.
CGATTTGCAAAAGCGGATCATTTCTTTTTGTTTTGGTGAGGACGATTAGGTCGAGTTGCATTTTCATCAAGTCACCTAATCAAAGAAACTTAAGAAGAAGTTAAAAGTTGTCCAAGTTCAAACTGTTGACGATTCCGATATACAGCGATCGGCTGAAATCCGCACTTGGGCTGTACTAAAATGGCCGTAACCATTGCTGCAATTATCAAAAATGTGTGTATAAGTAGGCATTCGAAAGCTGATCTAGTGACCTACAGAATCTATCAACTACCCTCTCCAAGATTCATGGTTTTTATTCCCTGAAACCTGAGAATTCATCTGTATGCCCGGTTGGTGTAGAAAAAGTTCAGCACCGTGAGCTGACTTTAAAATCCCGTAGCAATCAAACTGTTTCTCAGATAAGACCGTATGAGTAGCCAATGGAAGTCTGAGTTCATTAATGGCAACTTTGGTATTCAAAGTTTCTGGGGAGGTCATGGCAAAATTTTGCTAAAAACCTGACTTATGCCCAAAGGTATGGTTTGACCCGAATTGCTGACTCAACAAACCCGTCGAGTTCCGACACTTGTAACTCAAAAATCGCTAACCGTTTGGAGCCGTATTATGGACCATCAGAAATCTGAGAGAGATACCTACTGATGTGGTAGTCAGCACTTTAGTGTTGGCTCCGTAGAGATGGCCAAGTACTCGAGGACCATGAGGACCATCATCGAGCACCGTGCGTGTCTGAACACATATGCTGAGCACACCACCTTCACATCATGTGTGATGGATAGGTTGGAGTGCGAGAACACCCTCCTCCATCATGGGACATGTGAGTCTACGGAGAGGGATATGGAGCTGCAGGTCGTGTACCATCGCCTTAGCGGGGCCAAGCACAGGCTGAACTACAACCGGCAGCAGATCGACCTCGCTCGTCAGGATGTGGACATCCGTACCCACGCGATCATTCATCTTGAGAACACCGTCAAGACGCAGGATGCCGAGCTTGAGGATAGGGCGGAGACTATCGTGAACCTCTAGCACTAGCTCTTGGAGTTACAAGAGCAGGTACCACCCACACCCGAGGACCCTCACAAGGTCGACGCATTGTCTGGAGTCAACAAGGACTATGTCTTGGTGATGTCAAGATGCGGGGTAGTCTAGATTTTTTTCTTTTTGAGTGGATAGGTTAGTCTAGCAAGTAGCTTGATAGCTTGTACAAATGACATGTAACACTTTTGTACAAATGACATGTAACAAGGTTCTCGTGCCCATTTTATTTTTTAATAGGTGGGTTCCATTTTGACCACCTGTCCAAATGACATGTAACACTTTTGTAATCCTTTTATGATAACCAAGTTCTGAATAAATGGATGTTATCTTTTGGAAATGCAATTGTCACTCTTTTATATTATATTTACCTTATGCAAAGCTTACATCATGCTCTATTGGACATTTGCAAATATCTAATGATGCAAAGCTATGTATGGCAGATGGTGTGTATGAGAGCCACCGAAGATGTCATACACGACATCCCCATGGGATCCGTCGGACGTGGGCGTGGACAAGCCCCACGTGCCAACGCACCTCCATCTCCTCCACCACGCCCTCTGATTAGCCTGGAGCAACTGCTGGCCACACAAAATGATCACATGACGCTCCTCATGGAGAATGAGATAGGTCGTGGGGCAGACCGACAACAACCCTAGCAGCAAGATAGGGATTCCTTGTACTCAGATTTTCTGGGGACTCACCCACCACTTTTCTCCAAGGTGATGGAGCCCCTCGAGGCGGACAACTGGCTTTGCACTATAGAATCCAAGTTTGGGCTTCTGCACTAACAGAATATCAAAAGACTATGTATGCTACCCAACAACTCTCAGACTCAGCACGAGCCTGGTGGGCCTCCTCTACTGCATTCAGTGGTCATCACCTATCGGTGGGTTTTCTGCGCCACAAGCTGAATGATTTCCTTGACTTGGAACACGGGAACCTGTTGGCGTCTAGTACCCTGGGTACCACGGGCAGTCAATTATGGCACAAAATTCTAAATACGACTGGTTCCCTCTAGTGGCAAATGGTTGGGGAACCATATACCCTGTACCGAATATGGTCCCACCACTCCTGGCTAAAGAGGAGGGGTCACCAACCTAAAAACAACTAAACTCAAGAGTAATCCACACCATCACCTTTTTCTCATTATAGTAGACATGAGAAGGCAGGATTTCACCACCTGTCTGCCTGGCACGCCTCCCTCCCCTACCCGAGATAGGCACGGGCTCCCAGTCACTCCACCCGGGAGATTCTAGAATCGGATAGATTTTTCCAGGCATCCGTCCCATCGTTGCCTGACATAGCGACTCTACCATGGGTACACGCATAATCACCATGATAGCTCTGATGTCGGATAAGCATGCCGTCTGTAAAGGCGGGCTTCTCCATGTAGATTCGGTCTTGCAGGTAACCAGATGGTAAATACCATGTATAATATCTAGACCCGGGGGCTTCACATCCCCCAGAAAAACAGCACTGCCCACTGCAGCTTCACAGGAAGGGGTAGTGCCAGTTAAAAGGCTCTGACCTCCCCTCTGACGGCTGCAGACCACGGGACAGTGCAGAGAGCAGGCTAGCCCATCCACATTGCCCCACACGTGGGAAGGCTTAGCATCCAAGTAAAGCATCACCAGGCATGGCAGCTCCAATAATCGACATGGGCACCCTCCACCTCAGTGCCTGGGAACCAAGAAGAATGCTCGGGAAGCCCATCCAACTTCTACGAACCGATGTACTCAGTTTGGGACCCCACTGGCAGTGTAACTCAACCCCGGTTGTAAAGTAATTAGACCATGGTTAGCAGGCCCCTACGTAGTCTATAAATGGTCTCCTACCCTTCAGGCAGGGAGTATGAGATCCATTTCCCCCTTCACAAAGTGAACTTCTCAAGTTCTCTGCTCACCCCTTGTAACATTTACTCATCTTCAACATCAGACCGTTGGACGTAGTGCTCTTACCTCTGAGTAGGGGCCTAAACCAAGATAGATCACCGTGTGCTCTATAGTTAGCAAGACCACCTCAGAACTAGAACACGTGATCTTGACCACCCTGTATCTTGCCGGTGCAAAAACACTGACAGTTGGCACACCAGGTAGGGGGATTTGCAGCGTGCTTTTGCTCTGTATGTTCTGATGCTTCCCTCATCTGCACTTGCCATCACTGCTGATAGTGATCATCTGATGTGTGGTGGCTTCTCCCTCGGCAAAACCGTTCACCTTGGGAGCTTCAAGTTCATCGCTGACTAATTCGGCGGCTTAAGTCTCACCCCTAGGAGGGATGACTCAGGCACCGCCTTCGTGGGCTCAACTCACAGCAGGACACTATCCCTGCAGTGGGCCATGATAGAGGAGTCCACTGAGGAGTTCCTCATGGCATCATGTGGGGAGGGGGGCTCCAACCTCCCCTCCCCTTAGAGGCACAGCCACCACTCAGGCCATGATGACGGTTCCACCATGGATGGTGGCACCATGGCCGGATACCGGCCACCCCTTCAAGCAACGACACGCTCATTAGGAGGGGCAGCGAGCACAAGCCCGCGCTCAGCAACCTGCCACCGAGTGAGAGATAGCACCATGGTGAATCAAGCTCACTAGCGAGCAATCCGCTACCTTGGTCCAACCACACGTGTCACCACAGCACGAGCCTGTGCTCGAGGCGGGGAGAATCCTGGTGGTGGACTTCACCTCCACCCAAGCTCGGGCCAAGGAAGTGGCTCCCTCAACTAGCCTTGAGGGGAACTAGATTGAGGCCACCATGGCCAAGCCCCTGAGCACTTCACCTCTGCTCACCATCGGTGGGGTGGATATGATGTACTGCAAACTGACGAAGATCCACGCCATTGCCTCTGTGCAACTACGGAGTGTGCCCATGGTTTTAGTCTAACCCAACCTCTAGCCCAGTTCAGGCTGGGATCGGTCGGTAGAGACCCGTCACGATGCCTTCTCCGGCAAGGTTGGCACGTTGCCCGAGCACCACACATGGAACCCGCTCAAGGGCGAGCATGGCAACTTTTTTAGGAACACGTTCGAGGAGCCATGTGGAGTCTCTGCCCAGCGCACCACCTGCTATGAGGTACCTGTGCTTCGTCCAGCCTAGGGAAGCAGGGAGACGACTGCAGGCAGTAGCAAGGAGGCATCATCTGATGTCACCGTCCATAGCACTAAGGAGGGCATCAAGGGAGGCAGAAAGAGGTGCAAGTAGCGCTCTCAAGGGACCATGACTGACCATGATGACGGCAACAACAGGGAGGCGGGCAGTTACGGCGTGAGGCGCATCTCGACCACCATGCACAGTGATAAGTGTTAGGTGAACCCACCTATGGACCACTTCAAGAGGCTCCTCGAGGAAGCATGCCCAAACCAAGTATAACTTGTCAGGCACAAGCTGAAGGACTGCGGCATGATGAGGAGCTTCATGACCTCGGGGTCCCTCACCTGGGGTGTGGAGCTCGATGAAGACCCAGGTGGAAGTGATATGACGCCTTTCCCTAGGGAAAACACAATCATGATGGTCTAACCTAAGTCCCAGGGCCGACCCTTTGTGGTTGAGGACACGGGGGCTCAGGGCTGTAGTGGCACGAGTTTTCCAATGTCCTTATAAATATATATATATATATATATGTATACGTGAAAATATATTACAGTTGCTCTTAGGGGCAAAAGAAAGAAGGAATGGAAAAAGGCGGGGCAGACAACTTGAGGCCATGGACACGGCAGCCGGCCCAAGCTCAGTCCCACGGACTAGCGTCGGAGGCCTGCACTTCTTAGAGGCACTCCAAAAAGAGACCAGCCACCGTAAAGACGTCCTGAGCCGACTTCGGGAGCTGAGGAATGTCCTAGATGGGTAGGATACCCAGATCAGCCAGGGCGTTGGAAATCCCCACAACCTGCTTTGATAGCTGCTCAGCCTCGACGGCGTGCTCGCCCTTGATCTCATCCACACACGCATAGGTCTCTTCTAGTTCCACCGATAGGTCCTGCCCATCGGGGGAATTAGGCCGCATGCATGCTCCTCTGCAGTATCGCCTTTTGCACCTATAGGTCTGTCTCCTGTAGGCAAAGGAGGATCTGGTATTCCTCCAACATCCGGTTGAGGCCGATGAGCTAATAGGACCTAGACCTAGAGGCGGGCTTCTGGGCAAAGAAGTCCTGCTGGACAGCCTCTGCTTGGATGCAACTGGCATCACATTCCGTGCGCACCATTCAATGGACGCACTCAAAAGCCGCCAATCCATCCTCCCATGCAGCGATGACGCCTTCCCTGCTATCCAACTCCCTCTACCGGGCAGGAAGCTTCCTCTGCAGCTTGACGGCCACTGCATTTGAAGGAGATGGAGCCCTACACCAATAAACAAGCAGAGATTGGTGTCATGATAAGAAGCAAGCCCAGGCAAGCACCGACATAGAGTAAAACCCAACATTACCTATGGCGATGCCTAACTAAAAGAGGAGTCCATCCTCGCTCAGTGGGACGGTGGCTGGCAGCATCATGGTCGGAGCTCCCGCCTCAAGGACATTTGTCGTGGTCTCCCCCACTAGACATCGTAGGCAATGGATAGGGTCAAGCGTCAAGATCGGTGACGAGGAAATGTGATTTCTGTCCCAACTCACTAGAGATTGAAATAGGTAAGGTGAGTGGTTCAGTACCTCACCATTTATACCACAGAGAAAAATGAAGCAGCCGTTCAAAGTGCACGCGTGAGATAGTGTGTGGCGTGCAAGGTGCCTCGACTCTTTCTCCACCCAAGTCGCACAACACCCCACTCACTGCGAGTGGGGACTGGGCCACACATCAACAACGCTGATCTGCCCAGCGTGGCGAGGTAGCAAGGATGGTGAGCCATCACACCCATGACTCCAAAAATAGTGTGTGGCCTTTGGACTTCGATCCCAACATGTCGATGGCTCGACGCAACTCCACCCCTAAGGAACTCCCATCCCTAGCATCTTTTTTCATACACTCCTTTATCGCTTCCAAAAGTATGCCTTTCAACCAAAAGTCCCACAATACAGACAAGCAAGCCCGCCTACATCCCGACACTTGGGGGCTACCCAGATTTGGTTAGCATCAAAAAAATTTGCACTTGTTTTCCTTTTTTCAAAGAGAGAAGGGACAACAGGAGCCGGTTGCATTGGGATCGCCCAAATAACTGTTTTTATTCATCCGGGTCCTTCTTACATACAAAAATGCAAAAGGTTAATGACACAAGCTACAACTGCTTCTACTACCCCATGTCATTAGGAGGGCTACGGGTGACCACCGGAGGAACATGTGACACCAGTGAGTTTGAGGCCGTGTGCACCCGGGTCAAGAGGGCGTCCACCAGATCCTCTATCAGGTCTGCGTTGCGCCTGGACCTGAGCAGCTCTAGCTTGGATTTTAGTTCTAGAAAATAAGACAAGGAGGCAACGAACACAGACAGGGTCCCCCAGTGGACCCCATTAGCGGCCGTTGCATTGATCTGACCCTTGAGCAGCTCCACCACCGTGGACAGCGACGCCACTAGAGAAGACGGTGAGTCAGCGCCGTCCAGAGAGAAGATGGCTAGTCAGCACTGTGCACCACCAAGTACTGAACTCACGTAGTCGAAGTCCGCAGGGCCTCCTACTCAGCGTGCACCTCTTGTCATGCAACCAGCTCCGCCCTAAGCTGTCTGGTGGCCTCGTCCAGACGGTCGTCCAATCGGACCCGACCGGGTGGTGACCCAAGGAGCAGGTCGCGGATCCTCATGGCAGGCCGCTGAAACCGCTCTTCTAGCCTCTGGAATTTGGCAACCAGCTCGCCCACACCTTCCACGCAAAAGATCTAATTGGGTGAGTGCAAAAGAGCCAACTCCATGGCAGAAGACACCTCCACCCAAAGCGCGGCAAGCTCTCCAGCCATTTCAGTATGGTGGAGGGCCGCAAGCCATATCCCCTCGGACAAGTGATTCCTCACCCTTGGGGGATCGACAATGGCATGGCATAGCTTGAAGCCCTAGGCCTGTAGAAGGGTGAGCTCCTCAAATTGCTCTCGGCACTCCTTGTCAGAGACCTCCCACCGATGCTCGGCATTGGCCACCATGTCAGACAAGCCACGGGAATTCTCCTCAGTCAACTCTCGGTCCCGGCGCTCCTCCGCAAGCTCTCCCTCAAGTAGGGCAAACTTTCAGACAAGGCCACCTACTTCCTCACGAGCACAGGCCAACACCACGATGTTCTCTGCCTCCATTTTTGATACCCTCTCCTGTGCCTCCCTCTCCACCAGGGCGGCCCAGTCTTCTGCATGATTGACGCAAAGGATGATGGTATCTCGCGCCGCAGCAGCCTCCTGAGCCGAAGTCTTTGCAGCAAATACCACCACGACGCGGGCGGCTTCCACAATAGCGGTTGCCTACAGTGCCTGAGTCACTTCCACCTGCAACGCAGGCACATCCGCACTGCCCTGGGATAGGAGCTACAGAAACAAAATGCTGGAGGGGATGAGAATGCTTGAACGAAGTTGGAGGTGCACTGGCAGCTTTTTCTCTTTTCTCAGACCAACCAGAATCAAATGCAGTACGTTTCGGTCGACCGAGGCCAGCATCTCATGTAGCAACCTCTCCGCGGTAAGGTCATGAACACATGGACTCGGCTTCACCAACGATGAGAGATCTCGGTCGGTGTAGTCTAGACAGCCCTGGACCCGCATTGCCTAGGGATCCAGGGGCTGGGGCCGCATCACCTGAGGCAGCACTCCTGAGAACAACGATGCCTGGACCGCACTTCACCAAATCCCGTAGCCAGCCCCCAGTGTCATCACTTAGCTGGGGGCCATCACCACCGACCTCGACGCTGGCGGCGACCTGCGACATGCCATTAGTACCCGGCATCACCAACTCGTGCCTCCGACGTAGGCTCCTCCGACGCTGGGGATTCCGCCATGGCTAGGTCGCCCACACTCGTGGCCGATGCTTCCTCCAAGGCCAAGCATGGTGATGTCGCCTGGCACGCCACAGACCAATGAACGACTAAGACTGACGACGTAAGACTCCTGCCACCCCGGCACCACCTCTCAAAGTCAGTGCAGAAATAGTAGAAGAGGGAGCGAAATAAACCAACGAACAACACCATGCGCATACTGAGAGGACACCGACAGAATAGATCAAGGATGGGCCTTCCAGGCTCCTCACCCCCGGTGCCCAACAGGGATGGCCCGCCATCATGGTCGCAACAACTCCAATGGCCGGTGAGGATGACGGGACCTACAAAACCCTGAGTAAGTGAGCTATCCCTGTCACCACCAGTGCAACACTCATCCTTTGTGGGTTAGAAGGTACCAGTGCAAGGCCAGACTATGGTGATGGATCGGTCGATGGACCGTTCTCTGCTTGGGCCATTTTGGCTGGCACTTGCCAAAGATCTAATGAGAACTCGAGTGGCCTGATCTTTCGGGGAGAGGGGGTAAGTTCAATCTGAACTGGAGAGACGTTCACAGCCCGACTATAACCTTCCATGGATGATGCGTCTTAGAGACCGATACACCAACTCCAGTGGTTGTTCACGATCTTGTG